>JBAMBJ010004093.1:0-84076 GCA_037043495.1 Drosophila recens
AAGAATTGATACATTGTAGCGCAATGTGCCGAGTGCCAAAATTTTGTTTAAAATAATTTATGTGTAAAACTTAATATTATTCGTCACAAAATTGGATATCAGAAATTTTGGGGCATGAAAATGTTTTCGTCACTAGACTTTTACCTCGTAAAGAGGTTTTTTTTGTGGGATTAATAGGTTTCTATAGATAAATAATAACTCTCTATAAAGTTACTGAGCTTTCAATACTTTTCTTGTAAACAGCAGAGTAGTATTTTTTTTGGCATATTGACTCCAGTTTCCTTTTAGGCCGTTTCTCATTTTCTGTCCCCCGTAAAACTGTTAGGAACTGTAATTTAGAATTATAATACAATTTATCACATTATCTCTGCTAAACTCTGTCCTTTCCTTTTCCTTTCTAAAAATCCCTGAACTTACCAATAATAATACTTGTTCTATCACTAATCCATATATTAAGATTAAATTCGATTTACAATTAGATGGTAATAGAATATGCAACATAATAGTTAAATTTTCAGTTATAAATTTTGGATAATTTTCATAAGATTGTCAAGCGTGACTAGTGTCCTATATTATAAGTACTCTTATTTGTAGTTAATAAATAATTAAAAAAGCTAATTACCTGTACTAATACATACATACTTTATGATCTGATTAGGTTTTTATGGGCTTACCTCAAAACATGCCACAAATGTTGAGTAATTTATAATAATAATTTTTGAAACACTCCAAGACTTTTACATTTTCAATATTTAATTTGTTCTTTATCCCTTCAGCTTAAAGATATTTTTGTATATACATACATAATTTATAATTATTCAACATCATATTAAGTATTTAATTGAATTTAAATTTATAAAAATTACTTTCGTCAATGTCAAATTTAGTTTACATTATATAAATAAAAAAATAATTATGCCCCCAAAGTATATTGTTAAAAATTGTATTAATTTATACAATACGATAAACTAGTCTCCAATTGAAAAATAACAATTTATAATAAAGCTGGCTCTCAGAAATTGAAAACATTTGTGAACGACTTTACAAAAAAACTTAATGTACTTTATAAATAACACTTTATAAAAAGTTATTTAAGTTTCAAAATGTTACATAAAAATTGGTTTCAAAGAGAAATTATTTGTTTAATAAGTGGAATTACAAATCTCTAAAGTTATTCAGATTATCTGTCGACAAAATTTACTTTTTAAAAACTTTTTGCAATAATGAACCGTTGTTTGTGAGTCCCCATACTGTGCCTCTGAAATCAGCTTAATGATGAGCCCAACAAAATATATCTCACTTGATCTCATGAGAATACTTATGTGTCGAGAAGTGCAGTTTGACCAAAAAGATGCGAAAGAAGGTGGGGCCGGAGGAATAAAAGAAACTTATTTAAATCGAAAAGCGTATATGCATAAATATTATTTAAGTTGATTTTTTGCTCATAATTAAAAAAAAAAAAAAGAAGAAAAATGCAAGCAAAGATGAGGACGAAAGGAAGGCAAAAAAACGAGGAAGAAGAAAATAACGCGCACTATTCAAATTAAAAATCGAACGTAAATGCGGCGCACAGCAGGACGCAAAGATTTCAAAAGAGCGAAAGAGAGGGAGAGAATGAGAGGGAGCGAGAGGGAGAGAGGACAACAATCTTAAGGCTAAACTCTTGATTCCAATTCCTGGCGATCCCGAGCGTCTGTCCGTCTGTCCGTCCGACAACCAATTGTTGTTGCAGTCTGAGGCTGAGGAGTCTGAAAACCGAGGCCGTGGCCATATGATAATTTAAGGCTGCATAACGTCATGCTGTTGCTCCATTGCCATTTATACAACAACAATCGGGCCAAGAGTGGGGATCGTTGCGTGTTGGCCCGGCCTTATGAGTGACTGCTGCCCGCTGAGGGCCGCCAACTGTGCCGTGTATCCTCCTTTGATGTGGAGGACCCCTTGGTGGGGGCCCCGGAACGCGAACGCTTTCCTCCAGCATTCGCACTGCGCTTTGATGCGATAAAAAATTAAGGCGATAATGGAATTGAGGCAAATGAGCTGGCCAACATTTGTAAGACTCGTTCGTCGTCGTCCATTGGCCAGCAAACTATGCAGCTGTGCGACAAGCAAAAATTGGACAAGCAACACGCAATTTATGTCAATGTGCGCTCCCAGCGCCAGCCCACACGGAAAATTTGCAGTAATTAATAAAAGCGAAACATAAAAAAACCACACATAAGTAGTGAAAAATGTAAAAGAAAACTCTCGACTCGCGACATGTCGCTGCATGTTCAATTTACAAGCCACCTACGTTGCGGTGACAAACACCCGGCCATAAAAATTAAAGAAAAATCAAATCGTATATTATGCGACAAGAGACACAGTGACTGCAACTGCAACTGCCGCTCCAACTGCAGCTACAAGGAGGGAATAATGTTGGCCCGGCTAACAACTTCATTTCGTGCGACACTCATAAGGCATAAATTTGCTAGACTTAAGCCTAATTTATGCAGCGTTTCGGGCAAAGGGTCGCCGTTGTGGATGTGGATGTGGATGCGGACAATGGGCTGGAGGAGCAACAAGTACTACGAGAAGTATTTTGTCGCCTCAACTGCGTCGCTGTCGATGCCGACTGCATTCTGCATTCACAATTAAACAATTTCCACTAAATCTCGTTACTTCCTTGGCAATTTGTTACGCGCGCCAAGCAAAGTTATGTGACGCTGTGCCATAAATTCATGCGCCAACCAAACCGAACCCGAGCTGCGGTCAGCCGGTCAGCCGAGTTGGCCAACAGTAGTTGTTGTTGTTGCTGTTGTTGTTGTTTTTCTTTGCATGCACTGGGCACTTAAATCGACGAATTTATGTAGCCAGTAGGCAGTGGCTGAGTTTTGCGCCTGCGCAGCCACCGAACGTTGCATCCCATCCAGACAAGTCGGAAAGTCTCCGAAAGTGGACAGAAGGTGTGCACAGCAATCTCGTATAAACTGCGATTAGGCGACAGTCGACGGTCGACAGAAGGCAACGTTCTCATCTGGCCACTGACTGCGACTTTGACTTCGACTCTGAATTTGAATCTGTAGCTGAATCTGACATTAACACTGACTTTGACCCAATGCCCGAGGCTGATGCTGATGCTGATGCTGAGTTAACGCCTACAATTGGCCATATTGCGGATCTCCTGATACTAGATCAAGTGTCGCATTTCCACTTGCAGTTTAGATTTATATTACATTTAACATTGATCATTGGTTTTATATAACAATCAACTTTGATTAAATCTGAATACTGCCCCTATTCAATGCACAACACTGTATCAACAATGAGAGCTGTACAATAGTTATTGCTCTAATATGAATTGACAATCAAATAAAATGGAAATTATCAGAAAGAAAACTACTTTGAGTTCCATTGCCCTAAGTTGTCAATTTATCATTCGTTAAACAAACACAAGTTTGATTTGAAGTAAAAAATTTATGAAACTTTTTCGTTTTATTATTCAAAATAACTACGGCGCAAGCTTTTAATCAATCAATGAATTTTAAACATTCTTGAATACCCCCAGATTTTAATTTTTTTGATTTTTTGTAATTTTTAATTTCTTATTTTTTATCATTTCAGTTTAAATTTAATTTAAATTAATTCAAAGTAAATTATTAAAAAAAAATTAGCAGATCCAAAATTTTTAGAGAAATTTATATCGTATTATTCGATATTCGAGATTATGTATATAATTACTTTTAGTAAGAAACTGACATATTTTAATAATGTGAGAAATGATTCAAAGTTCTTTAAAGTCAAAAATACATTTAATTCTATCCTTAAAAATACGAAGTTTTATTAGCTCTGCAATTATTTGTAAAATTACAAATATATATTAGTTAAATAATCTGTATTTTTTGTAATATTGCTGATGCCAAAATACACAAAGATTAATATTATTTGGGAAAAAATTTTAGCTGTTTACAAAACTTAATTTAATTTGAAATTTCATAATTCGCTTCATTCCTAACTATTAAATTTATACTAAATTTCCATAAGACTGTTCGATTGTCTTATAAATAACTTGTCTTATGAAATTATAATACTGCTTAGCTAAAATCTCATGAATATGAATTTAATAATTATATATGCATTTTCTTACGTAAAGGTAATGAACTATTTGCGACGTCTACATTACTTAAATAACTTGTATTTCAATTGTACAAATGAAAAATGTATTTAAAAATCACAATAAATATATTCCAACTAAAAAAATTGCATTTTTTAATCAGAGAAACGATGCATCAATTTTTGTCTGTATGTCTGAATGAATAAAAATAAAGAAAAGTCAATATGTTTTAGATGTTTAAAATGCGTATGTAAATGGTTTTCATGACTATCATAAGGAATTTAAGTTGATTTAAGCTATCATAACAATCAAACTAAATTAATAAGAAATTCTAGGAATAAATTTACTTTACCAAATGAAACCAAAATTTTTCCAGCGAATTACAATTCATTTTCATGGCATATCTCGACTAAAAGTTGTACAAAAATTTGTATACTCTGTGGCAAATTTCGCAACAATTTGAAAATTGAGGCAAACGTTGAAGTTTTCCGCTGCACCCATATGCAAAACTGAAAACTGAAATATTCGATTCAGTATTCAACAGTATTCAATGTGCGGCAGTGCATAAAAATATTTGAAAAATGCACCGACACCGACAACGAACACAACACAGCACGCAATGCAATGGCAGCAACGTAAGAAACAAACGGAACGCAGTTTGAGTTTCTGTAATCAAATCAAAGCGTCTTTTAACGTAACCAACCGCAAAAGCAGTGGTAAAAACAAAAACAAAAATAGAAATAGCAGCAAATGCTCGACTTGATGGTGCAAGGGGTTTGAGATGTTTTGATTGGGGGAAAATCTAGCGAAAAATAAATTTAATTTATCACTTCCGCCGGCCATTGTGTCGTCGTTCATTGCGCCTAGGCCCAGCCCAGACCCCCGATCCCCGATCCCCCCACTGCCCCTTTTAGGCCCCGTTCAGTTCGAGTTGAGGTTGATAGCAATCTTTTGCATTCGGTAGGTATATTCATGCATGCATGCTACCATTACCATTACCATTGCTATTACTATTACCATTACCATTGGCGTTGCCGTAAACTGGGCGCAGTTTTTATTTTAGGCCTTTTTCCTTCGCTTTTGTTTGCGTCCATATGCAAATGCAATTTTCGCATTTTGCAGCCACCAAACTAACGGTGTGCGCGCTCTTTTGAGTTATGTGAGTTGTGGGTAGGGGGCGGGGGAGCGGGAGCGGCATGGAGATCGGCATCGGGTTTGGGCCAATGAGCCTTCGCCACGCAACAATGGCCAGAGACCGAATTGCTGCTGACTTGACTCGTTTTGCTGTTTTGACCCTATTTTTTTGGGGTAGTTTGAGCCCTGTAACATTAAATGGCGTAACATTTTTTGCATGTCTCGAATGCCCCGTCGGAGCCAACAGCCAACGGGGCCCTTAACGTTGTCGTCATGTTGCCAAGACCAAGACATGAGACATTTGCTGCATTCTGACTTGCATTGCATTGCATTTTACAGCAAGTTAATTTAGAAGGCTGCCCCACACAGCAAAAACTACAGAAAATGAACAACAACAACAAGAAATAACAAAAAACAGCTGCCAGCCATATTATTTTTGTTGTTGTTGCTGCTGCTGCTGTTGCTGCCTCTGTCGCAATTAATCATCAGGGCTGGTAAGCATTCGTGTAAGCGCGCTTATCGCCAAAACACATCTCAAGTAGATAATTTTCAAATAGCTTCAGTAACAGGCTGCATTTTAGCGTTTTCCCGTTTTCCCATTTAACCATTTTTTGCCGCTTTTGCCGTCTATTTTTGTTGGCCAGTCTTGACTGTCGTGTCAACGCTTTTGATGGACAGCGCGCGTTTTATGGAGGTTCTGTATTTAAGTATTTCATTAGACAGTTTGTTTTTTAAAACGCCCACAGCAGAGTGTGCGTAGCTTAAAGTCAAATCTAACAGCAAACACAAAAAACAAATAGCTAATTAGCAGCCCACACGTTGAAGCGCCGCCTAGCGGCGTGTAGCTGTACTACGCCATACAACTAGACAGGCCAGTCTCAAACAGCCTGCAGGCAAGCAACAACAACAACAAGCAAGAGCAAGAGCAACAGTACTCTCAACCATACACTCTCTCCCCCGCTGCATTCATTTCGATTTCGCCTTGGTGGTGGTTGCGCTCTCTCTCTCTGTGTGTTTCCGTCTCGCTCTCGCGCTTTGACTCACATAAACGCGCGGCCTCTCGCTTCAAATATGGCGACGCATTTGATTGGCTGCCTGTGAGTGCGGGGCGTGTCTGCTCTTTTGCTGGTCGCGCATGTGAATTGGCGCATCGGCGAATAAGCTTTGAATGCAAAATCAAAGCAACAAGTGCGCTAAATAAATCTGAGCGTATTCAATTGAAATCGAACATTGAATTCCATCGAATCATTTTGAATAACCAGCTGTATTCAAACAAATTGACCCGAACAGATCAAGCAGGTCACACAAGCACAAACAACACACACTTATATAAATATACTTACGAGCACAATAAACGCTAAAGTAAACTTAAGTAACCAACAAAACGCAATGTGATATTGCAATTTAGCTGTCAGTTAGCTGCTCTCTGGGCCAATTAACTAGCATGTTCTCGTTGCTGTTGCAATTTAGTTGCCCCCAAGACTCAACCGATGATTTTGCGGTTTTCTCATTGCCCAATACTCCCCTCTCTCCACACACCACACACTCCGTACGTACAGTTGTGTGTGCGCTCGAGTGTGTGTAAACAGCAATTATCTGATAAATGCCCTGGCGCTGAAAAATTGATAAATTGCGCATATAAACGTTACGCTATGATTATGCCATGTTACGTGCAAGTGGAAGTGGAAGTATAAATGAAAATGGAATTCGCCCTAAAACTTAAACTCGAATTGTCTGCAATTTTTAATAACGCGTCTTATACGATTATTCGAATACAGTCTGGGGCAGGGGGTTACATAACGATTAAATGTATATTGCTAAACTGTCAGTCAATCGATGTGACAGGCGTTGTTGCCATTTATAATTAGAAATAAACAGCTGCAAGCGTCAAGTCGATAAGTAACTACAAAGTTAAGATCAAGAAAGACAGTCAGATACTATATAAAATAAGATTCTATAAATTATGAATTATATGGAATGTGACAGAGAAATTTTTCATATTTAAAATTAAAAAAAATCAAATTATATTATAAAAGTATAATACAATCTATGAATTGTAAGTCGAAAATGGTTTAAATTAAGAATTTAAAATGTTATAAATAGCTATTATTATTATCAACGTTATAATTTCTGAGCTTCAAAGTTAGGCCCGTTTTTTCAATGTCTAAATATGGTGTTTGATAACTATTTAAAATATATTTTGACGTAAAATGTTTAGAAATTACTGTCAAATTTTAAATTATATCTTAGATATAATTTATATGTATGTACATTGAAAAAACGCCCCTTAGTCTGCTTAATATTATTCAAATAATATTTTCAACTCTTTAGATATATGAACTTTTTTATGTGCATACAATAACAACTTTATTTTTAAGAACTTTATGATAATTCACTTTGATCAATAAAAATATTTAAAGAAACTTTTTTTAAATATATAGGTATTTCCAGGATCGAGAACGCGACATTTGTACGCCTTTAAAAGAAAAAAAATGGCTAAAGTTGACATTTTCAATAATGTTTTCTCACGTGTTTAATAAATTTTATCAACACTTTTGTTAATACAAAAGACAAGATTTAAAGAATTGTCGTTTTCGAAATATTTATAGAAAACAATGCATCGCGAACGCTACGAAAAATGGAAGTCATGTTTGACTTTATCTTGACAAATACGAAAATCTGCGAAATTTGGCGAGTAGTTTGGAAGAAAATGCTCTGAAACAATAATAAAATAATGTAGTTTTCCATTATATAAATTATTTTGACATGTTACTATCATTTTATTTAATTTACAAGTTTTATTAGTAATTTGTAACGCGACATCGCGAACGTGACAAGATTTCCACCTAGTTTGCTTCAAGAATATATCCATCAAATTGTATTCGATATATCGACAACGACTTGTGAAACTTGTTTTAAATTAAATTTTCAATATTTTTCTATGTATTAAAATGGTTTACTTTACAATCTTACTATCTCAATAAGTGTAATCGATAGAATAAAAACGGTCCATTTTGGAAATCAATTTTTAAGAAAAAGGCCAAAAATATTGAAAAAGTGAATTTATTCCTATATAGAATCTATATAACTTGAATACATTTTTGGAAGAAAATTTCACGTGAGTTTTTTATAAATTACACAGAATTTACTGTGAGCGGAATACTAGATTTATTTTTTTAATTTTCCTCAATTATTTAAAGCCTAACAATAAATAAATTGATTTTTATTTACATTCACTGTCGTTTCTTCTACAGAAATAATTTATCATATTATTAATAAAGAAATTTGTTTAATTAATTTTATCTGATCCAACAACTGAAAACGTGTTAATATGAATTCTTTCCTATTTGGCATATCAAATAAAAAATATTTAAAAAAAGATTCTTTCTTTAGAAATTATTATATTTAAAGCGTATACAAAACCAGTAAAAACCTAGTGACTTTTGACAATAAATAAGGTATATTGAAATAAATATTTTATTGTACTTTAAACTTTCTTCGGTCAAATACCAGCTACAAAATTATAATTAGCTCATCATAATTTATGTAAAGTGTTTGCTAATGCTGTAGTTAATTAAACTTTCAACAAAAATTACTCCAAATGAATTGCACGACAGGCTATGCTCGACATTTCATTAATCGAATCATGTCTATAGTCTATAGACTAAACATGTTGAAGAAGACATATCGCTTTTGAGGTGTGGATCCAACGAACAATCCATCAATGCACAGCAAATCTATCATAGTTGGATCACGCTCCGGACTCTAGAGCTGTGAGGCATGAGGTTGTTAGCGGAGTGTTGGCTAATTTGTGGCACTTTGGTGTTTATGTTTGCCACAAGAGACGCAACTGGAAACAGAAATCAAATCTGTTGGAAATGCAAAGAGGAACAACAACGATGATGATGATGATGACGATGACGATGGCAACAATGCAGGCAGCGCTGCAACTGATTTGTTTATTTATATAATTTCAGTCAAGCTCAATTAGAAACACACACACACACACACACACACACTGACTGTGGTATAAATATCATTTTTGTTGTGGCTTTTGGTCTCGTGGCGTTGTTTGGCTTTGGCGCTTTTCACTTTATTGATTTAAAAAAATGAAAAATTTATGTTTAAACAAAAGTGCGCCATGCGCAGCTAGAGGACATGGATGTGGATGCGGGAATGGGAGCGGTATATGGAAGCGGTATCCAGTCCCTTGGCTGGCGCTGTGGCCATTGGCGCCACCACTTAAAAACAACATGAGCAAAGAAGCAAGAAGCAAGAAACTTGGCGGACTTTTCAAATGTAAATAAATAAACAAAAGAGCCACAGAACAAATTGGGGCAACAGTTTTCTATGGCCATGGCTCTTGATGGAGAAGCATTCTCGTAATCGCATTAATTCCCCCTGCCCCCCTTTGAATCCCCTCTGTTTCCTGCAAAAGTCACGTCGGCAAAAGCCGTTTGATATACACCACGGAAATAAGTCCACATAATCAAAAATGCATTGCCAAATGCCGGCAATGCAACAATACAAATAAATTGCAATCGTTCGTCAACAAAATAAACAAAGGACTCGCCGCGCCATCAGTTTTAAGTTCAGCAGCTTCTGTTGCAGCTCCAGTTGCAGTTGAGGTTGCAGCTCCAGTTGCAGCTACAGTTGCAGTTGAAGTTTCTACTGCTGCTGATGCTGCAATTGTTGCACCTTATTTGGGCAATCGGTTGCGGCTGAGGACCAGCAGGAAGAGTCAGCGACAGAGTCTGAGTCGGTTGACAATTGGCCACAGTGGTCAACATTTAGTTGACTTTCCATTAATATCTATTAACTTATTTTTTAAAGTAACTATAATATTTAAGCAAACCTATTACCTTTCAAATTTTAAATTTAAATGTATTTAAAGATAAACAATCTTCTTATAAATATTTATATATTTTATTCACAACTACGTAATTTTAACCCATATTTATGTTATCAAATACTTCGTCATTAAACAAAAACAATAAAAGTAATTATACATTGAAACAGTCAGTGATTGGCTTAATATATATAAAATGTAAGTAGAATATTATTAAAGCCAGTGATTAAAACCATAACCATAACAGTAACCGTTAACTGGAATTAACCAATTGAAAATGGTAACCGTAACTGAAACCGTAACCGAAACAATACTTTTTTTTATATACACCCAGCGACAAAAAAAAAGCCGCACTCTTTCTTTTCCTATAACAGCTATTGGAAGTCAAGTATTCAAATTTAAAAAATATATTTGGAAAGGTCATCTAAATTCCGTTTGAATGATGCATAACTTTCCTTAACCCATTAAGTACCCATTAAAATATTCGAATTTTGGAAAAAAAAAATTTTTCGTCCTCTTTTCCTCGATTTTTCCAAAAAAAAATTTGGATGCAAAAACATTCTTCAAACAATTTTAGGAGTGACTGCAAAGAAAAATTTTCAAAAATATTTTTGTTAGTATTTTTTAAAATTGTTTGAAAATCCCAAAAATGACCATTTTAACCCATTTTCATGCAAAAAGTGCCTATTTTGCAGTTTTCAAACAATTTTAAAAAATACTAACAAAAATATTTTTGAAAAATTTTTTTTGCAGTCACTCCTAAAATTGTTTGAAGAATGTTTTTGCATCCAAAATTTTTTTTGGAAAAATCGAGGAAAAGAGGACGAAAATTTTTTTTTTTCCAAAATTCGAATATTTTAATGGGTACTTAATGGGTTAAGGAAAGTTATGCATCATTCAAACGGAATTTAGATGACCTTTCCAAATATATTTTTTAAATTTGAATACTTGACTTCCAATAGCTGTTATAGTAAAAGAAAGAGTGCGGCTTTTTTTTTGTCGCTGGGTGTAATAACAAGAAAACAGAAATAATTCAAACCGAAATAACCGTCAAGTACATTATTTAATTAAATTGTTTAGGTGTAATGATCGTTTCTTAAAACTAAATTAAATTTTTATTTCTGCCCTATCTTAAATTATATTTTGATCTCAATAAAAATATCTTAATTTTTGAAGTTATTGAGTATTTGTTTTCAAATTTTCATATTTTGCTTAACAGTTTTTAAAATTGTTTGAACCGAAATCATACCGGTATTTTAAAAACGAAACATGCGACATACCGGTAACCGTTACGTATCCGATTTATATTATTTATTGACTAACTATTTCTTAGTGCTACAAGTAGGAGTACTTTTTAATTAGTGCACTAGTCACAATCTTATATAAATCTATCTCAGGATTATAAAAAACTTAAATGCGAACATAAATTATTATTATTATATATTATATATTATTATTATGAAAAATCTTGAAAATAAATACATTTTTGCTTTGCCATTGGAAAAGCTGCTCTGATGCATAAATGTTGATTTTTACAATGGAAAAATATATACATATTTTATTTGTTTAATTTTAACATAATATAACATATTGTTTACTTAAATGTTATTCTATTATTTTAGATACATTTGCAAAGTCAGCGAAAATTTCTAAAATATAAATTATTTCTATGAGTGAGAGAATTGTGGAGTAATGTTTCAATTTGGTTTAATGCTTTGACTATGCGACTCGTGTTTTATATAGTTCGAATCACTGTGCACAGTCGGTTCGGCTCGGCGATTTCATCTTCTACGAATTTCAGGCACTGAGCAGGTCAGTTCTGTCTTGCAGCTCAGCTCATAAAAGGAGCACTCAACTATCAAGCATGACGAAATGGCAATGCCAAGCGGCTTTTGGCCACAAAGTAGTCACCAAATACAACTATAACTCTGGCCGAGACCTGCCTGGTCTGATATGCAAATAAAGCGCTAAAGGAACCAATGTCCAAGTGTCCAGTGTCCAGTGTCCACTGTCCACGTGTCCGCCAGTTGTCGTCGCAGTTGTCGCTGCGGATTTGTCTTTGTGCTGAGGCCGCAAAGTCAATTGTGAGTAGATTCAGAGTAGAATACCGCCTGCTGCTGGCTGGGATTAGACAGCTCCTGCTGTGCATCTAAAATTTGACTACTGCTTTCACTTTAGCCAGACTCCTCGCCTTTCTCTAAATATTATGATAGCCAGCACCGCCTTTTCTGCTCTCTCTCTCCCTGTGTTTATGTGTGACATATAACACGAGTGCCTGCCACACAGAAACGTTGTGTGGTCTCCGTTCTGTAGATCCCAAAACAAAAAAAAGGCACATGCAAGTGAAAGCATTGCGGGCACTTGAGAGAGCCATTAACCTACCGCAGTTTGTATAAACCAACAAAAATACACACACAAATTAATACTAATAAAATGTTGGCTCCTATGCTCTGAATTTATTTTTGGGGGCCTGTTAGGCGATTTACGACTTCCTCGGAGCTGCATCCTGCGCTGATTTTTCCCGAGCCTTTTCAAATAGACAGATAGACATCTTGAGTAGGGTTCGAAGGCTTTCAGTCAAATGTTTTGCTTTTAATTGATGCTCAGTCGCAACTTCGCCTTTAACAAATTAGTCGTAGCTCCGCGAAGGCCAAAAGTCGCCAAATAATTTAGCAACAATTCAAAAAAAAAAACGCAGAGAAAAAAACAATACAATAACAAGAACTTTAAGCCGAAACCCAAACAAAAAGAAACGCTGGACTCCCCTCCAGCGATTGGGATTGCGACTGCGACTGCGACTGCGGCAAACAAAGGCAAGTTGCGCAGATCAGATTAAGTGCTTATAACATGGACATGACTCCATTGACTAACAGGCAGCACCAACAGAACAGCAGCCATCCAGCCAACCAGACACAAACACAAACGGCAGCCACAGCCGCATCGTTTGCCACTGGGAGCGACAAAAAGCGTTGCCCAAATAGCCGCCGACACATCGATGATGATGACGATGATCCCGATGAAGATGACGATGACGTTGGTACTCGAAGCAACTGCCCACAGTGCCAGTCCCAGTCCGCACTCTTGTCCTTAATAATTGTCTTGGAGCGCTACAGTTGAAAGGGCATATGGTTACCATTAAGGATCCTATCTATGAGCTATACGAGTGAATTATTTATTATTTATTTTTGAAGAAAGTTCAATCACTGTGGAGAGCAAACGAAAGCATACAATTGATAGGAAAAATCTTTATTTAAATACTATACTTTTCTAGCCTCAGAAAAAGAGAAAGAAAATTAACTTAAGTTCAGTTTTTAAAATTTTTGTATACAAAATAACAAATTATATTTATTATTCTGTCTTTAATATAATTTTGTGAATCTTAAAATACACCGAACATACAGTTTTTTAAAAACCATATACAACTAAGGCCCGTTTTTGTCACTGTCTAAATAAGCTGTTTAAAAACTATTCGAAATATATTTTGACATGAAATGTATAGAAATTACTGTCAAATTTGAAATTATATCTTAGATACAATTTATATGTACATTGAAAAAACGGCCCTAAGTAGTATTGAGTAAATACGTAGTTAAATACCTCTCAAATTAACTCAGTCATTATAATTACTATTTATAATGTCGTAGTTTTATTTACATATGAGTTATTTCTTATAACTTTTACGCTAAGCAAATTACATACAAGTTTTTTTAAATTTATTTGTAAGATTTTTTAAAGAGAATTTTTTAAGAGAAAACTGCTGTTAAAAATTTTTAATATACATAGATCGAATATATCAATTTTAATTATCAATTATTAATTAGTAAAAATAATTTATTTATTTACAGATAAATTTCCAAACTCAAACTACTATCACTCGAATTTCTCTATAACTCGAGCTAAATAAGTGGCAGTTAGGTTAATAAACTTAAAAAAATAACTCTGTAAGTCAAATATCTTATTTTCGACTGTATTCAGTTATTTTAAGGATATACTAACATATTTATTCTAAATTTTAGACTTTTTTATTATATTTAATTCTATACTTATTTTATGGAATTTATAGTATAGAATTGTATAGTGTTTTGTTATTGCTTGTCAACTTTAAAATAAAGTTTATTTAAATATTATTTAATAGTTTTTAAAATACTATCCATATAAATATTATTTTATTTGTATTTTATTATTTGTTTTTATTTTTACATATGTATATTTATATTTTTTATAAATTCTTACACTAATCCTTACATTAAATTTGTTAAAATTAAAAAATATTTCAAGCTAATGTTATTTTAGGGTATTCACTTAGTTTCTTGTTTCTTAATTGGCAATGTGTAGGTCATTGCAGAAGTCTGGCTGGCTAAAAGCTGAGACTGGCTGAGACAACCTCCTCCTCAGCTCAGCACAGCTCAGTTGCAGCTCTTCATTTGAGTTGAAAGAAAAGCTTAAGCTTCCCTCAATTGGCGGCATTAAACGAGACCATAACGGAACGGAGCTGCTTCCAAGTTGAGCCTCAGTTTCAGCCTCAGTCTCAGCCTCAGTTTCAGTTCCAGCTCAAGCTTTTGTCTCCACATGATGACTGCCCACTCTGGCACATTTTGGCCATTGTTCTCTGCTCGAATGGAGGAGGCAAAGCAACACTGGAAGCTGCTGCTGCTGCCGCTGCTGAAATGTAGCAAATGTTGTTGTTATTGTTGTTCTCGTTGCTGTACAAAAAATGTCAATATTCTGATTCCACGAAAAGTCGAATGCATCCAAATCCCAAGCGAAACTGATGTCGTCGATGTCGAAGTCATTGTCGATGTGAATGTGGATGTGAATATGGATGTGAATGTGAATGTGAATGTGAATGTCTACAGTCCATCTCCAGAGAAGAAGCTCTTGAGCATATCCTGCGTAATTCAGTTGCAGCCAAGTTGCAGTTCAGCTGCAGTTGCAAAGCCAACCAATGTGAAAATGGCGAACATCACTCCAAGCCAGGCTCAATCTCGCCTTGGCCACAAAGGCGAACAAACCGATTCGCCCGGCGGCGGCAGATCAAAAAGCTTGAAAATGGCTCACAGTTCAATAGGCTTTGTGTCGGGGGTACGAGTAAGAGTAGGGGAGTAGAGAAGTAGAAGAGTAAGAGTCGAAGATTCGCAGAGTAGAAGAGTAGAAGAGTCGGAGTCAGAGTAAGTTGGCAAGCGGCTATAATGCGCTTGGATATGCAAAATTGCATTGAAATTTGAATTGAATTCAAAAGGCCGTTGGCCAATTCCAATTCCGAGGAGGGGGCGAAGAAACTTGGAAACTTGTGCTGTTGGATTGTGGATTGGTCGAGTTGATTGCGCGGCGGTTGCCAATTTGAAAGAAATCAAAAACTCAGCCGACAGTCTAAGCGAGTATTGTAGTTGTTGTTGTTGTTGTTGCTGTTCGCTTGTTGTTCAACGCTGTTGTTGCCTTTTGCAAATTACGCAACTGGCAAAGATCAGCTCTTGTTTTTGGCCACATTGTTACAAGGCGCAAGGAGTTAACAGCTGCCGCCAAGTTGCAAGTTGCCCGTTGCCAAGTTGCCGGTAGCAACTTTTCCGATCTGGATTTGCATGCCGTGCAACACCGTTGAACATAGCGCACCGGCAGTCGACACAAAAAATGAGCCTCTTAATAGCCGCCGACAGTTACAAAGTGCCAGACAATTGTGGCAAATGCCAAAAGCTGCAAATGTTGCAGCTCCCATTGCCAATCTTCAGCACATGGGCGTGTTGCTCGGGGGCGTCTTTGGCTTTCAATTTACAATCGAGCTGGCTACACCTCTGGGCGTTGCAACACTCCGTCTATAGCATTCTGGCCACAGCAGCTGCCATCTGGCTACTAGCTCTTGGCCAAATCATAATTACAAGCAGTACACCCAACTGTTCAACGGTTAAATGGGAATATTTCTGCCCAACCATTTACGATATTTGATACGCGGCAATCAAGTACATATTGCTATACAGGAAACAGAAATCCGGGATTTCGGAATAAAATATCTTAAGAAACAAAAAAGTTTCTCATAGTAAAGGTTATTTTGCAACCGATTGTTCCTATGGCAGCTATATGATAAAGTAATCCAATGCTGACCATGTAACAGACAGATATAGAATTTGTGAGTTTGGTTGAAATATCTTGAGAAACAAAAAAGTTTGTCATATTAAGATTTTCTTTCTTTGAACTTTGACGAATTTCGAATTTGAACCACTAACAGATTGATATTCACAAAACTCCGTGAACAAATTTCAGGTTTCTAGGCTTTATAAAAACCGAAAAAATTAAATTTCTATCGTCCGCTGTTTTAGATTTTTCCCATCAATTTCCCTTTCCGCATATATTTTTATTACAGGGGTCGGCACTCGAAGTGTTACTAGCAATACGCTGCTCTAGCATCCAAACGGCAAAAGACCGCGCGCTCATGTTTTGGCTAGTGTTTGTCTGATTAATTTTCTACAAGCTTACAGAAGTATATCGAAATATGTCGCACTGAAAAAAAGTTATCTAAATGGACTTGAAGCGCAAAAGTGCAACACTTTCACGTTTGTGGCAAACTTGAAAATATTGCATTTTTTGATGAAAAAAATTTTATAGTTCAGAAATTTGTAAACAAGCAGATCGATTGCGTATGGGTAAAGGACATATCAGACGACACTTTAGACCAACGGTTTGCTCTGCGAAAGCAAGCACCTGCATTAGTGATGGTTTGGGCCACAGTAACTGCTACAGAACGCTCACCACTGGCTTTCATCGAGCAGGGCGCAAAGGTTAACCAACATATCTACCTTAAAAAGATCTTAAAAGATGCTTTGGTACCTTGGGCACGTAAACAATTCCGTAGAAACTATTAGATATTTCAACAAGACTCAGCACAATCTCATTAAGCCGGACAAACCCAACGATTTTTACAAAACAACGTTCCCAGCTTCATTTCATCACAGCAATGGCCGCCATATTCCCCAGATTTAAATCCAATTTAGTTTTTTATATGGTCCATTCTGGAGGCCAAAGTGTCAACTAAAAAATATGAGACGAGCAACGCTTTGAAAACTGCTCTTCTCCGAGAATGGAACAAAATACCATCAGACCACATTCGTGCTGCGTGTGAAGCCTTCCCGACCAAACTCGATGCTGTAATCCGCGCTAAGGATGGCTACATCAAACAAAAAATACATTTTCCTAAAATTTGAAATGTTTTCAATATAATCTGAAGTTTTGAAATGAAAAATAAAAAAATTGACAAAATTACAGCGTTTTTTATTGGTAACAGTTCGAGTGCCGACCCCTGTATTTTAGAATGGTTTTTTGTGTTTAGTTAAGGACACCAATTAAGCTGCAGGTGTTGCATTGTCTATTGACTGCGATAGTTCCAGTTAATGGCTCAGCTGTAAATAGAAAATATTGAATTGTACTTCTCTTAATTTTCAACACTATGACAGAGATCATTGTTTGACACTTACCACGGGCCAGAGCCAAAAGAGCGAACACACAGAAAGTGACAAGGGAGAAGAAATGATAATTGATTGTTGAGTGTTTTAAAAAGTCGTGATTCTGTTAAAGAATCGAGATAATTACATACATACGAAACTTTTGGAAAATCCAATTTCGTATTCCCTATATCTTAGTGTTTCAGTAGCGCAATGGGAAATTCACAATTCACATTTAGACTGGTGAAAAGCCCGCTCATTATGCACGGGATGAATCATCGGATGAATTAACTTATTTTAAGAATTAATTTTAAGCAGGGACCGTAACGATTATAATTTTTAGAATATAAATTATTAAATAAAAGTTATTTTTTGAGGTTTATCAAAAAAATTAAATGAAAACTTTTATTTTTCGATCTAAATAAATAAATTATAAAATTATAATTAAATTTCAATTTTTATTTAAAATTTATAATTTACCTCTTATTTTCAATTTTTATTTTAGCAATTGAAAAAAAATATTATTTTTTAATTTTTATTATAAAAGTTGAAAATAATAATTACTCTTCAATTTGTATCATAAAAGTTAAAAAATAAAAATTTACTGTAAATGTTTTTGGATTTGGAAGGCGTATTTCCAACAGTGACATGTATGTATATACAAAGTCATAGCCAAGGAGAGTCGGAGCGACGTTACCTTACCACCCCTCACCACTCCCTTGTGAATGTAATGCACCTTACAGTTCAAAAGACATTTGCATTCAATTTTTATTTTTCAACTTAACCAATCAAAATTTTAGAATAATTCTTATTTTCAATTAATTCAATTCAATTAAAAAAATGAAAAATAAAAATTAATCTAGATTCTCATAATTCTCTTATTTGCGGTCCCTGATTTTAAGAATTTTATATTTCAATATTTTTATTCATTATTACATTATTTTAACATATCTTAAGTATATTGACAAAATAAGTAATGGTGCATTTACACTAGTTGACAAGCTGGTCAATTACATCTCAGTAGGCTGTGCTTTTTTCCAAGTCAACACACTTTTGCCTAGAGTTGACCACCGTTTACACTGGAGTTGACTAAGTTGACATCAAAATTTTTAGCCTACTGAGATGAAATTGACCAGCTTGTCAACTAGTCTAAATGCACCATAATTAAGAGTTTGGCATTTAGTATTATATAGTATATAGTATATTCTTATTTTCATTTTTGCCAAGCACATTAGTCGTATCAATATCCGACAGAATGTAAGCGGCGAATCATAGAGAACTTAATGCCGCTGTCTTTGCTGTCATCCCAAGGGCTTAGAGCCATGGAAATTCAATTTAGTCAAACGCAATTGAGACAAGCATTTGTTGGCCCATTATCGCAGCTGAAACCCCTTTCGATACAACTGGAAGCTGGACAGGATGAGCGAAGGGAAAGGGATGGGAAGATGGAATATGGAATATAGAAGATGGGTTGGCAAACAAACAAATCTTGGCTGTCACAGAGCCTGAGGAGCGGCATTCAATTGTGAAATGAATGTGAATCTCCCACGGTACGAGTGTGAGTATGAGTGCGAATAAGAGTAACAACTGTGGCAGGATATGAAACATATCTCCGGTTAACAGGCAGGACATTTCCTGTACCAGGCGTAGCTGTCATAAACCGCAAATATGAGTGTGAGTGCGAGTATGAGTATGATTATGAGTATGAGTATGAGGGCATTGGATTTGCGGCAGGATATTGCCAAAAGGATACGCTGCCACCGCCGCCGCTCAACTGTGTAATGATTTGATGGGCATTTGAATGCAGCCGCATGTCATTTAAGTTTGGACAAAAGCCTTGAGTGCCAAACGCTGTGATGCCTCCATCCACCTCTCAGCTCCAATTGGACTCGCATTGATGGCAAAACATTTCAATTGAGTGGCCAATGAGACACCTGACACTTAAGCGCTACAGACATTGGCAACTGGCAACTGGCAACTGGATGAAGGCGTTCGCTCGTCTGACAAATGAGACAAAGTGACACAAGTCAATCAAAGTAACCAAAATGCGCGTCACTTATAAATTCCAGCTTCCGACCAATTTACTACTGCTAAAACTCTGACTTTGGCCATGGCCGTGGCACTCTTGGCCCCTTGGGGCCGAAATATATTTAAATCAATTCCGTCAGCGAGCAGCGAAACCCAAAGTCGACCCAAAGTGATGGACGCATTTAAAATGTCAATACGCATTGACTTCAGACACGGACGACGATGAATTCCGCGATGCGGACAATGTGGCCATGCCTCAGACTCGGACAGAGACTAAGACTAAAAATGAGGCTGAGACTGAGATGGAGACGGAGATGGAGAATCAGAGTCTCAGACTGCGGCGCGTAAGCTTGAAGTCATTCAAGTGGCGGAGACAATGAATCCTGTCAAATCAACAGTAACAAGTAACACAACGCGCTCAGCTCGAAACGCACCAAATAAGAATGGAAAATGGATACTGTGCCGTGTACAGTGAACACCCTACCAAGAGTCCACAAATCGCTGAGGGGGTAAATGCAAAAAGCAAAAAGCTATGCGAACCACTCGAGATGCCCAAATCCATTAGAGTTAAATAAATTTTGTTTTTTCGAATTCAATTTGTGTGTGTGTGTGAAAGGTAAACTGAGTGGCGAGTTAACTAGACACAAATGCCAGCTAGCCAGTGGGTCGGCTAAGAATTTCTGAAGATTGGTACAGTACAAACTTAAGCCCAAGAAAATTAAATTATTAATCAAAGAAAGAAAAAGCTATAATGATATAACTTAATAAAGAAACCTTTTAGATATTCGATTTAAAGATTTTTTAAATTTCCACTATTAAAAGCAATTACCATACATATAATGTTTATGTGTATTATATAAACTTAACAAGTATTAATTAATTGTTTTGCAAAAATCTTATTATTTCTTCGATTTAAGATTCGATAATATGGAAAGTAAATAAATTCAACTTTGTAGAAAAATACTCCACATTTTATTTTACATCTTGTTGAAAAATAAACAAAATGGCTCAAATAGAAAGTCAATTCATTGTTCAAAAACTATGTTCAGCTTTAAAAGTTATCATCAGGAAATTCAAGTTGAAAATTCAAGTTTTTATTCAATTTTGATTTAATTTATTCACTGAAATAATAAATAACTTTTAAGCATTATAAATAGACCTAAGAATCTGATTTCATTAAAAATCCAATTGCAGTTTTATTGGAAGTAATTAAATTTAATATAGACTACATATTAATTTAATTTTATTTCATTGATTCCAAGCGCGACAAGTATTATGTTTTTCATAGCATTTTTAACGCTTATCAGTACATGGAAAATTTTTAGAATACATTTAATGATATTTAAAGAAATTTAGAAAATTATTTAATTTGTATTTATATATCTATGTACATATAAACAAAATAACATTCATCAATTATTTAACATTCGAATAAAATTTCTAGTTCTTAAACATATTTAGAAACTGACTTACTTCCCATTTATTTATCTATTTACAAAAGAATATTTATGAATTATTCTACAATTGATCTATTGTGAACTTGAGCATTTTTAACAATCGATCGAGCAACCCTCGTGAGGAATGCCATGACGGACACATAATTTTGCAGCTCACCGCTTCAAAAGCTGATGCCGTCCCCCAACTTCTATCAGACAAAATCCCCCTCATTCCAGGAGCAGGAACAGGAACAGGAGATGGAGAAGGAGAAGGCAACAGAGCTGGCGACAAGTGATGAGTGAATGCAAAGAATTTGAATATTGTGCCGCGGCGGCAGTTGACATAAATCGTCAATGACAGCGACATCGCCTCCTTTTGGGCCTTAAACACGCAACGAGGGACAACTGGGCAAAAAGGCCGACAATCAACGGGCTGGCCACAGAACACGACAGACAACTGTAATCCGCTATTGTGATTGTGTACAGCGGAGACACAGGATCTGCCTTTTGACTCTTCCTCTCCTTCGGACTCTGGGTTTATCTCCCAATTTCCAGTTCCCAGTTTCCCCCAACTGTCAGCGAGCTTCTCAAAATCAATTCTAATCGATTTAGGACATTTTGACAGCATTTATTGGCAGCATTCGCGTGGCCGCGATACCAAAAACACCTTCCGAAATTTAGCTGACCAAGCTAAAATGTCAACAACATTTTGGCTAAATAGCCGCAGCTTGAAACCAAAAAAAATATATAAGAAAAAAAACTAATGAGAACAAGGCAGCATTATCATTATCTGAGTGGAAGCTGATTGAAAACAGATAATTAAAATCTTCTAATTAGCGGCATGTTCACGCACACACACACACACACACAGACACACGACTTGTGTGTGCGTATGTGTGTGTGTGTGTGTTACCTTAACCACTGTCGGCTGTCAGGGAAAACAAGTTCATAAATCTTGCGCCCAACAAATCGTTTTGCAACATGAAGGAACATTACACACATATTGTATAAGAAGAAGTCAACAGAAAAAACAACAACAACGAAGCGACAACAAAAGACTCCAAAGCAACAAAAAACTGTCCACTCAATATGTGTGTGTATGTGTGTGTGTGTGTGGATATCCGCAACATGTGGAGGACTTTTTTTTCGTATGGGCGCACTGCAGATTTTATTTTTTTCCCTTTGCCAAAACGTTTAATAAACAAGATTCCCATGTCGATTATCACAAATTAGTCACATTAATTATAACCGAAGGCTCCTTGCTCGATTCTATCTTATTTAAGTTAAAACGGGAAGCCTTAAAGGGCTATCTGCAATTTTTGGCCCAAATAATCAGTTGGATTGCGTCGGTAGATGCTATTTAATCTGGCTTGCGAGAATACTTATACCAATGTAATTGTAAATAATTTTAATGAAATAATATTTGTTTTATTTTACACAACATTTTAATATCTTCTTCGTGATGCTTTCGTCACTATCGTGAACTGCCGTCGACAGTGATATGAATATAATGTAATTAAATTATGTATATACACATATTTTTTTATTTGATATAATATTTTAATATTTGTTAATTCTCTTTAGCTTTAATTAAAAAAATATTTTAATTTTAATTTAAAAATTGTTTCAATTTTTTACTTAAAATCTTAGTCTCTAAATTTAATTTTTATTTTATTTGTTTTGTTGAGTGTTTTTAATATACATTTAAATAAATAAAAGATGGCGCCACTAAATTTGTAATTTAAATTTGATCCAAGCGCAAAACGGACCGAATTTTTCTGAAATTTTTGAGAAAAGTTTTTTTGGCCGAAAAAGTCAACTTTTTTGTTTTTTGAGCTAGAGCTTTGAAAAAAATATCAGAAATTTTGTTGAATTTTTCTCGAATTTCTGATATCTTTTTTTCTCAATTTTATTTTTATTTCTCAATTTTTTTTTTGGTTTATTTTTTAATTTTTACAACAAACTAATTTTAAAATAAAGTTAATTAATTTACCGAATTTTGCATTTTGTTTTTTTTTTAATTGTTTTTATTTAATTTTCAATTGATTTTTAAAAATTCAATTTCAAATTTGCGCGCTCAAAAGTGTGAAATGTTATTAAATTCAATATCATTGCATACTTTTCGGCTGTAGATTTAACCGGCTGCACGTCATAAAAATACCAAAAATATAACTTTTGCAAAGCGTTGCATACTTTGCAGCTGATCGGTATTGTCTAGGCTTACTTAGCCAAGTGTTAAACCTTTACAGATTTTCGATGTTTTGCTTCAAATCTGTGCTGCCAACCAAATCAATAACAGCTTTTGCCAAATGGCGGCAAATTCGTTTTCAAATCACTTATTTTGTTATTTAAAATTATAGACGTGTTTTATTGTAATTTCATAAAATTCGACATATACAGAAACTTAAAACATATGGCGCTCTCATTTCATTTCATATTCATTCACAGGTGACACACTCAAAACTTATAAGCAAAAATACCAAAAACAGCAGTGATCGCGATGAATCCGATGAACTTCTAAACCTTGCGCTCAAACAGCAGAGGGAAGGGCTTGTCCTGCGGCGGCTGCAGCCAATTATCCTCCGAATACTTGACATTGTTCTCAGTCTCAATTACGTGGAAGGTGTAGGCGTGTCGACTCTTCTGCGAGCGATTCTGTTCACTCTTGTGGACCACATTGCCATGGATGACAATGCATGTGCCTGCCAAGAATTCATGATTAAGAATTTATGTATATTCAGAATTCTATTGCAACTCACCTTTGCTGACTTGCAGCGGGGTAAAGCTGGACGAGGGATAAATGGGCGCAGCGCGATCGTAAACCATCAGTTCCTTGGCATCCTTGTCGGTATTGCGATGGTAACGACGATGGACGCCGCTCTTGTGTGAGCCCTTGATGAACTGCAGACAGCCGTTCTGGAGCGTGCAATCCTCGAGGGCAAACCAAAAGCCCACCGCCGAGTTGGGCTCTGTGTGCAGGAACCAAGAGTCCTGATGCGGCGTCACCTCGCCGCCAATTCCCGAATTCTTGAAGATGTACATGCTCTGGCAAACGGCGGGACGATTGAAGTTCAGCTGCCAGCAAATCTCACGCACGCGATTGCTAAAGGTCAGCGCATTGAACGTCGGATGCTCCACATGCAGGGCATGACCCACTTTGTTCAGCGCTATCATGGGATCCACAATCAACTGACCCTCGTCCCCAAGTGCGCCCTGCTCGAAGAAGTAGCGCACCTTGTCGCCCGATTCCATGAAGTACAGCTCCTTGCTGTGCGCATCCTCCGCCTTGATGGTGCTGAAGATTTTCCGATTCGACTGTGGTGCATCCAAGCAGAGTGTTCGTCCCGCCTGATACAGTGTGTCCACCTCCTCGGGCGTTAAAAAGTCCTCTATGACAAGGTAACCATTCTCGTTGAACTGCCAAAAACAAAGTGAAAATACATTTTAAGTAAAAGATTTAAATAAATGTTACACAATTTGCTAAACTGAAAAAAAAGACAACTTTCCAAAATTAAGAACATTCATCTTAAATATTTTGTTCTTGAAATAAGAATATTTTAAGACCAAATTACTAAAACTAAGAATATTATTCTGAAAAATCTTAAGTTTTTAATATAAGAATAAAAATCTTAGATCTTAGATGATTTTCTCTTAAATAAAAACAAAAACATTAGTTTTGTCACTTTTTGAGACTTATAATTCACAACTGGTTCTGGCGTTTTAAAGATGACATTGGGCTTGGATTGCTGATCAAGTCAGCACAACGGTAAATAGAGATTGGCATCTCTTGAAACACGCTTAAGCACAAACCAAAACCAGTGGGACTTTTGTACAGAAAAATTTACAAATGACACACTCAAAACTCAACTTAACTAAAGTTATTCAACCAAAGCTATTCCAATATTTTGTTGAATTACAGCCTTGATGCTAGTTGCGAGTAATTTAAGTCCAATTGCTTGGACTAGGGGAAGGTCTGCGTTGATTCATAAAACACTTCGTGACGCTTATCACCCATTGCCGTGCTGTCTGGTCTGGTTTTGCCTCTGCTTCTGTTTCTGCTTTATGTGTCTGGAACTTGGACTCTAGAACACTATCTGGCTGACCGACAAAAACTACTAGTAATGGGAACACGCGCGCACTTATGGGTACTCACACCCCCTCTCCTCACCTCCCCCTGGGGGTCTGTTTGCTTATCACGAAAATTTCCGAGTCATTCCTTTGTTAAATTCCTTTATTAGCTAATTAACAAATTCCTAAACATGTCAAAGTGCTTCTGTTTAAATTGACATACAAAAAAAGTCTCATTCAGTGAAATCATTCAATGTGAAATTGAAAATTCACACATTTTGCGAAATTAAAAGTATTTTCACTTTTCTGTGCAGTTTGCAACATTATGATTTATAATAAATATAAAAGAGCATACAAAATTCAGCATATGAGAATAAACAAAATATATTGTTGTGGGCGCTCTCAAAGTTTGTTTCGTTAAATAAAATAAGTATGTATTTCGAATTGCTTGAGTAACAAAATGAAAATCGAGAGTAAAAATAGTCACAGTGATTCAAAGACAGCAACAAACACACCTGCACTGATCACAGAGGGGACAGCTCCCCACCTTTTGACGAATGCGCTAACGAATTTACAAAAATAAATAGCCCGTGCAAGTGTCAGCCATTGAAGCGGGAAGGGATTGGTGTTGGGATCCAATCCAATCCAATAATCAGGCGATTTTGATTTAGACGCGCGCTCATGAAAAGTTACAGCAACAACAACAACTGTGACAGTGACAGTGACAGCTTGGGTCAGTAAATAGGACAGCTTGACAGTAGTATAACATACATTATGTACAACAAATATGTTACTATAGTGCAGCTGATGGAAAATTACGACAGAATAGAACAGATTGACTGTAGAACAAGTGATACGTATAACAAAATTAGTGCAACTCATGGAAAGTTACAAGCAAAGGTTGGGTCAGCACATATGACAGTATAACAAGTACGTGTATAACAAGCATTAAGTATAACAAGTGCTACGTATGTATAACAAACGTGCTTATGCAGCTGCAGTGCTGCCTGATTCGCTTTTTTCCCGTCAAATCTGGCTTTTTTCAAAGGCCATTTGTTAAAAAAATTTGCAAACAGCGGGCTGCGGGAATTCTGGCTTTTTTTTTTAATGGATTTTTTTCAGATATTTTTGTATTTGCCCAAATTTAGGGAAAATTTAAAGCCAATTTTAAAAAATTCTCTTCGTGAAAGGGCAAAATGACGACAGCACTACAAAATTTTGGATTGAAGTCATTTCTTATAAGAATTCTGGAGGCAACAATACTTTTGTTGCCATTGACTATTTAACGAAGAGATTTTTAAAAAATGAAATTTTTGCAGTCACTCTTAGAATTGTTTGAAGAATTTTTTTGCATCCAAACATTTTTTTTGTAAAAAAGTCGAGGAAAAAAGTCAAAACAGTGGACTTTCACCAAACTTAACATAAAGTAAGCTCAAAATATTAGTAACTAGATTTAACTTTAGTTTTGTCAAAAATCTTTAACCGACCATTGTACTTTGATTAATTGTTTGCTACTTAAATTGAAAACAATATATTTTATTATAAATTTACAGATATGGCTTGCGCAGACTCGAAAAGTGCTGCTACTCATATAAGCTTTCCAATAAAATCCTGCGGATGATAGGAATAGGGTTATCATAAGATAATGAAAATCAGGAGAATGAGGACAACATTGATGAAATTATTCACATCTTATGAAAAAAAGATCAGCTGCTGCTCAAATGGCTCACTTTCTTTCTGAGGAAATACAGAAATTAATGAATTGAAAATCTATCTTTTTTACGGTTTTATTAAATTAATTTTTCAGCTTTTTTGCATCGTTCCTCCCGGCAAAAACAGTTTTTTTTCAAACAAAAGTTGGCAACACTGAGCAAAGGTTGGATCAGCACATATGACAGTATAACAAGTATAACAAGCATTAAGTATAGCAAGTGCTAAGTATGTATAACAAACGTGCTTATGCAGCTGATTCTGTAATCGACAGTCAGATTAGCGTGCGATTGCGCTTCTAGACGAGGGAAAGGGATGGAGAACACTTTATCAGTTTGGTAATCGTGTATTGAACTAGAGCTTACATAAGAACCACAGTAAGCAATTAATTAGTAATTTGCACAAGCATTAAACAAGTACGAGTGCAGTTAAGTTTAGGTTAATACTCAGCATTGAAATAAGCGCGAGTTCAACTTAATCAACATATACTACACACGTATTTATTTATTTATTTATTTATGCATGCAGATTAGACAGAGCTGGCAAACCAGTTCAAAAAGTCTATTCGGAGTATGACCCAAGTAGAACATGTCTGAATTGAATATTAAGTCTCGCTCGTGTTTCTCTCCGAATATTCTGTTTGGTTTTTAAATACATACATATAATATGTATATTCGACCAAATAAATGTCCATTTCATTTTAAACTGAAGCGGCTAAAAACATTTCCTCAATTGGTAACCAAGCGCTTTGTTCCCAGGCCATAAAGGAATGATTTTCCGCAGTTGAAATTTCCTCGGAAAAGCGTTGGCGACGCACTGGCTGCCAATGTTTATATGATTGTGATGGATGTAAATAAAACGATGACACTGTTGTGTAGATGAGAATTTGGGAGACCAAATGGATGACTAAGTACCAAACTAACAATGGGATCTGCGGACTCTGACGTTGGGAACCATCTCGATCGCGACTACCAATTGGGAAGTGGAGGCGAAACATTTGCTCACCAAAATAGAAACTCACACACAAGCCGGCAAACAGAATAACAAATGCCGAGCATTATTATATATCTTATAGAAAATACATTTCAATGATTTATCAACGTACCTCATCCAATATTTTGCTGTGCATTTTGTATTCGCTTGATATCGCTGCTTGTTTCAATTAATCAACAAATATACTTTTATCTGTTTTCTATATGTTTTCGTTTCCAAAATCGAAACACTTAAAATCTTCGCGTTGATCGTTGGTCGACAGCAAACGATTTGCTCTGTTTCACGTACGATTCGAAACTGTTTTGCTTTTGAAAAAGTTCTCTGAAATGCCGACTATACGAATATCAGACACTCAGATACTTCGGCACACATGTATGCTCCGAGCATATGCTCTCGATCGGCGCTCTCCCGCTGTTGCCTTCGGTCTCCGGCTCTGTTAATAGTGTTGCTCGTTCAGCTTTTTTCACGCTAAATATAGACTTTTTACATGTTGAATGGTTAACTGCAGACAAACTTTTTATAGATCATATATATATATCATATGTGATAGAATATTTTAAACAAAAAAATAAATAGATAAATACATTAATTTAATTTACATACGTTTTTTTTTATTATTAAAAAAAAGGTGTAGAGAAATTAAACTAATAGACGTTTATTTGAGTTATTTCTTATTTGTAGATTTTTTTAATTTTCTTGTGTTATTATAAAAAGTATCTGAGGATTTCAGTTAAGTTGTGCAATATTCTGATTGTGCTTTTTAAAATGTACACTTAAGAGCCCCTCCAAGCAAACAGCACTGACAATTTAATAGCATTTTGTAGCTCTGTTATAGTTTCCAGTGTGTCAGATTATTTCATTTAAATGAATTAACAGCAAATTTGACTGTGCAGATCACTCACTGAGTTTGTAGCATTGGCTTGACATTTCCGAACGCATGTAGACATTTCCAGATGATTCCGGGGTTTTCACAATTATGCACTATATGCACATTTGTGTCTCACGTGTGTGTCTAGGTAAGCGAACGTGAACAAACATTTATGCACACATTCGTATATTTGTATATAGGTACTAAAATGAATGTTTATGAGTATCCACACATGCATATACTATATGTATATTTAGTATATATTGTGTGCATTAGAGAGATAATAAAACATACTTATGTTTAAGTTTATGTATAAGCATAAGTATGTTTTATTGTCTCTCTAATGCATAGTTTTTTTTTATACCCTGTACTTTTCCTTTCTTTCATAAATTTCCAGCGATTTCCAGCGCATGTAATATTTGTTCGAACCATTTATTTCAAAATCAACGTGTTTTAAAAATTATTGATTTTTTATGTAAGGTGGCACACAATACCTCATATGAAAAATCATCAATTTTTTCATGTTTGTGTTGGTCGCATGTATTGAGTAGAGAAAAAAGAACGTTGTCACCCTTTTATATTTTGAATGTTTTTTTTTCGGGCCTATCTCCAATGACAGGAAAACCAAAGATACTTTTCCCAATTTTTTTTTCTCATTCCGAGCAACAAAGTTGCCATTGACTGCGTACAGGGTATTTCCCAGTCTAGCACTCAAAACTAATCCGTTCTCTCTGGTTGTTTGGTGTGTGTGTCTGTCGTCACATGCCAGTTAATTACTGTCTATGCGTGGGTCGTTCGCTGTTGTAACGGTGTAACGCTGATTTCCCCATACCAAATTTTGAATGGAATACAAGAGACGTTTGCGAATACAATTGTTATAAAATTGAGGTAGTAATTAGTTTTTATTCGTTTTAAAACTAATTTTAGTACTCGAATTTGGCAACACTGTCTTGTCATCATTTTATGTAACTCTTCTATTTTACATATATTACTGCAAGTCTTGATTTAAGAAAATTTTATTTAAAAAGTTCACTTTACTAATGATAACATAATATTTTGGTTTTTAAAAGTTAATTATCAGTTACATCATTTTGCTAATTTATTTTAATCTTTAACCCTTTATCGGGCAATCTTATTATTTAAGCCAAAACTTACTGTTAAAATAAAAATACAACTTTCTTATAAAAATTTTTGAAGTGCTTTTAAGTCCTTTTTTTCAAAGAATGTCCTTTTTAACAGATACATTGCCAAATTGGCCATTTAAACACCGAATATTCTCTTTTTTCCAATCAAACTCGATAAAAACCACAATTTAGTTAGATACGTACCTAGTAGTAAGGTTTGTAAGATGTGTTTCAATAACTAATATGCCTACACTTAACAATAAAGGTGAAAATTTAGTCATAATTAGGGTTTGTTACATTTCTGTCACATGGCCAGATAAAGGGTTAAAAATTAAATGTGTATAAAAGTTTTATTATCTCAAGATCTCAAGTCTTTTGCTTGTAATTACATGTATGTGGGATCTAGTGGACAATAACACACCTGTCGTTCCAAACACACACTTTTTACCCAAAACATACATCAGAAGTCAGTCTAAATCATATTCTGTCTGAGGTGTCGTCTAATAAAAGCTATTGAAATTCAAAATAAATACGTTAATTCGGACTGTAGTTCATATTAGAAACTCAATTCTAAATGTTTTTCTTAACCTAAACTATGTATTATATTCATGTTATTCCAGAGCGAAATGAATGAGTCTAGATTCAGACATAACATATAAGTTGCAAGTACATACATACATATGTACTTAAATCTATATTTATTTAAATCGATCGACTGTTGTCAAGCATTCAGTGTGTTTTTTATTGCTCAACAGTTAAATGTTTAATGTGCTTTTGACTTAGCATACGGGTTCAGTCATCCAAAACTTGTCATAAAGAGTTGTATTAAAAATGCATGCAAAAAGGCAAACTGTACGTACATATATACATATGTTTAAGTCAGGCGGCGAAAACTAATGGCATGTGGCTAATAATGTGGCACTGAGACTTTACTACGTGTACTTAGTTATGTATGTATGCATTTTAGCATTACAACTTTACAGAAGATTAATTACACAGGCGCTGGCCATAAATAAGGCAAACAAGCACAGCACACAACATACTATAATATTAATACAACATAGAACAGAACAGAAGAGTGGAGAGTTGAGAGTCGGACAGTTGAGATTCAAAGCATTATTTGCAAATGCATGGTAGTAAAAATTCAAATTAGACGGGCATTCAATTTGATCAAATGTGCCAGACAGCCAGCAACTTGGCATAAACTCAGACTACACGTAATGACCGTGTTAGCTCCCGTGCCCTTGAATTGTAGAAGACGATGGCTTTTTAGCTATTGCTGAAGAAGCAGAAGAAGCAGCAGCAGCAACAGCAGCAACAGCAGCTGAACAATCAAGTCATAAACAATGTGCAGCCGAAAGGTCCCAAGAGGCCAATAGACGCCCCTCCAACGCGCTTGCAAATACAACAAATACAACATCACAACAAAGCCAACAACACAACAATGCGATGTCTGTCCAAGGTCAGAGAGCTTTGGGCTCTTCTTGTCCGACGGGGGTAGGAGAAGGAGGAAGAGCGAGGCAATAGACTTAGACTCGATGCTGTTGCCGTTTGTGCAGCCGAGCTAAGCTCTTTTATGTGCGGCTAATTAAATTAATTAAAAATTTAAGGCACGCGATTTGCTTGGAAATCAACAAGCTGATAATACAATATTTCAAATGTTGTTTGTTTGTTTGTTTTTCGGCAAAAATCTGAATATTATTTTGCTAATGTCGATGGCTTTGCCTCTTAGACTGATTAGAAGATTGCCGAGTCATTGCAGTCATAAAATATTATATATGCTGCCTTTCCAATTTTAATACCCTACATAAGAGAGCCAAAGGGTATATTAAAAAAAAATGCCAAAAATTAACATTTTTAAAAATGTATAGGAATTATTTTAATATATAAATATTATATTATTTATTTTACTTTTATTAGTTATTTGATACGCGACATCGCGAACGTAACAAAATTTCCAACAAGTTTGCGACAAGATATTTTTTATCAAATTTTATTATATATTAAGAAAACAGCTTGAAAACATTCATTATATTTCTATGTATTAAAATGGTTCATGCTACAATCTAACTATCTTACTTAGCATAATCGTTAGAATACAAAAGGTACATTTTAGAAATCAATTTATTTAGAAAATGGGTCAAAATATATAAAAGGGGAATTTATACAAATGTGGAGTCGGTATGCTCATCCTAGTGCAATTCTTCGACCGCATTTTACTTGAAAAAATAATTTGAATATTTTGGGAAATGTGAATTTTTTTTTTAAGATTTTGTATATTTGTTCAGAAATTGCTGAAATAAAATTGCTTTTAAATAAAACTGACTTTATTTTCTTAAATTATTTTCCAGGGTAACTTGCAGTCATTTACATTTGACTGAGCCAATTTGACGTGTTAAACTGATCTTCGTTTTGTATTTCTGAGATTTTGATTAGCGTTTTTTTTTTGTTTTTAGACGCGCCCCCGGATTTGTGCAATTTGCTTGACCTTAGAGCTTTGAAAGTGTGTGTTATGTGTGTGTGTGTGTGATTTGTTTGCCAACCATCGAAAACAGTTTCGAAAGTTAAAATTTGCTGCAGCTGCGTCCCACGCGATGGCAACCTGATATGCATACTTACTACATAAATGTTGAGTGCCAAATGAGAGATTGAGGGGAGAGACAAAATAATCGCAGTTGTAATAATTGTAACGTAATTTGTCAGACAGGAAAAGGAAATAATCGCAGACTTGTTCATAGCAAATATAACTGAAGTACACTCGAATAATTTATAATTTGTTCAACAGTTTTCAAATGAATTTCAACTAGCAATTAATGTGAGATGTGCCAGCAAATTTATTATTTTGACCCACTGCAACAGATAAAAATAAGGCTGTGAACCCAATAACCAAATTGTACCATTCAACTCCAACTATTAGTGTTAAATAACAATCAAAGATTACCATAATCACAATCAAATGCGAGTTTGATGGCTTTGAATATAATCGAAAGACATTTGCATATATCAAGTTATAGACCTAGATATGGATATAGATATTAATGCAGATATAGCTATGGATATATATTTTATATAGATAAAGATAACAAGATGTGGACTAATGACCTATTTTTAAAAATAAAAATAAATTAGATAAACAAAATATAAATTAAATAAAAATAATATCATTAATATTTTACAAGAGTTCATAGAAACTATAATTTTATATCTATTGGAAACAGGGTATTATAAAGTGTAATAATTATTAAAATCAAACAACAAAGGCTAATTACGCACTAGACATCTTTTTAGTGGTTTGTGTTTTGAATCTCATGGAGTTATTCGGATCAATCCACTCGTCGAGGTAAGAGGCGCATTTGCATGCGAAGATACTCGGCCAATAAATCTAACGGCCAATGCTTTGTCAGCGGTATACAATACTCGAATACTCATCTACTCGTCTGCGAAAGTGCCCAGACCAGGCCAGACCCGACCAGGCCAGGCCAGGCCAGACAAGAGCCGGCTAAAACAAACTTGGCCAGTCGGCAACTGGGCTGCTGGCAAATGTGGTGGCTTTACGTCTAAACTATGAATGTTAATTGCTGTTGAGGCTGTTAGTTGGCTTGAACTTCAATGTCAGTAAAGAAATTCAAAAACTAATTTGCGGCGACTCAAATTATACATGTTGATGGGACCTTCTCCGCACTGGGATACTCTGATATGATGTATTAAGAGATAGTCGAAGGCGCTCACGCAATTAAAACATAACTCATAACTACACGAATATTACAAAAATATCTCATACTCAAAGGAAATATCGCATTTAGCTGTCTTCAATAAAGTTAAAAGTGAAAGAAGGCAAATATGAAAGTCAGCGACTGACTCTCTGTAATTTATATGAAATATGAGCTAACAATCAACCACACTTAAACATGATGGGGGCGTGAAAGCTTTCTAGATTTACCTATAATAAATTTCAAGAGTTGTACAAATAAATTTGCTATATAATTATAATTTAGCTCAACTTTTTTAAAGTAAACAAAGATAACACTATGTGTGCAACTAATAAATCATATCCAAAAAAAAATTTATAAAAATCATCTTGTAAAATAGTTTTATCCAACTCACTTTTAATTCCACAATGTTACTCGAAGTTTGGCTGCATTCTATTAATTTAATACATGTACAATATTCCCATTCCTTTTGAAAAAGCCCCTGACCTTACTATTACTATTACTTGTGCTACCACTAATAACTACTACTAATACTTTTGATCTGATTAGGTCTATCCGGTTTTCCCCAAATCCATGCAACAAATTTTGGATCACTTAATAATTTTTTGAACACCCCCAGATTTTTTCACATTTGATTTTTAATTTATTTTTTAACCTTTCAGTTTAAATTTAAATTTATATATAATTCATATTAATTTTATGTCATTTTCTTTTAATTTTTGAAGCCTTCTCTTAGTTGCCATATAAAAATTAATTTATAGTAAAACAAGATAGACGAATAAATCCTCAAATTACAATATTTCCATTAAACTTTCAAGCACTTATTGCCATTTTATGATTTGGTCAATGAAGCTTATTGCAACTTATGTCGACCCCTATAATGTTTTTAAATATACTTATATAAGTACATATGTAATTGACCCCTTCGTCATTTTAACTATGAGCATATTAAAGCGTATGTAAACGTCGTTTCGTCTCTAATGTCTTTTTACTTGCTTGTTTTATTTGTTTGTTTCCAATAATTGGGATCAATAATTGAAATGCGCAAAAGGTGTTGAAATTGAAATGCGCAAAAAACAAAAAAAGCCATTAAGATTGGAATGAAATCTTTTGTGTGGAGATATACTAGATAATGCCATTTTAGATGTCGCAAAAGAATGCGAGTATAAAAAATAATGTTATGGCTTTCTTTTCTTTCATTGATAAGTCCAGAACATAGCGAAAACAAACAGACTCAGTTGGAGTTAAAGTTTGAGTTGTTTTTATACAAGTTAAATGCTTTGTTTTGGAACTGATCGCATTAAAAACTTTCATGTTAATTGAATTATGCAAGATATGAAGCCAACGGGTTACAAATCCAAAGTGATAGCTTCAAGCAGTTGACTGACCTTTTGGCGAACCCTTTTCACCAGCGAGCAGCGAGTTGTGCAAAGCAGCCGAAGGGGCAGCCGCGGGGCAACCACGATGTGACCACGATGACCACGATGTGACCACCAGCAGTGAACTTGCAGCTGGAAACTCACGAATTGCTACGTTACGTTAAAGTTAATATAATTTCTCCTCCATCTATCATCTTAAATTAATAGGAACAGCATTATCTAATCACTAAACAATGAATGCCCCCATGACATGCATTTGTAACACAAAAACATAAATTGGACCAACTCCAACAAATGCTATGAAAGTCAATGAGCCAAAATTGAAATGTTTATTGTTTGGGTTTGTTTGAATTTTGCATATTTTTAAGCCAATGACACGGGGTTTCTAGGGGATCTGTTGTTGTTGTTGTTGTTGTTTTATTGCGTTTTTGTTGGCGCAACATAAAAGCTAAGGAAACGAAAATTGCAACAATACGAGTAAACAAGTTCATAGCGCAAAAGATTATTTGAATAAGCACATAAAAATTGGCAACTAAAAAATCCAAATGCGAAAAGATGTGCAAAAATTGAGCATAAGTTTAAAAAAACAAAAACAAAAAAAGGCAACCGGCCGATCGCCGTTTGAAGTTTTTTTGAGATGAGGCTTTTGACTGTTGATAATTATTGCCAGCGTCGCTGATGAGACAATAATAATAACAACCACAACAGCAACAACTAAGCACTTGTAAGCAACAACAACAACAACAACAACAACACAAACCCGACCAATGCTCTGTCGCTGCCTCTGTCGCTGTTGCAGTCGCTGTCGCTGTCGCTGCCTCGGTCGCTGCTTGCGTCGACAGCAACTTCGTAGTCAAAGGTGTTTGGAACACTTCACAAGCACAGCGCAGACGCAACGTCGTTCAGTGCGGTTTTGGAGTTCGTCGTCTCTGGTCGTGATCGTGCAGCAGTCGGAAAATTTGAAACGCCCCCAAGTTGCGTGTGTGTGTGTGTGAGAGTGTTTGTGAGTGTTTGTCCATCAGTCGGATTCAATAAAACTAACTGAATCTGTGTTCAATTGTGTGCTAAAAGCAAGGATCATTAATAAATACTCCAAAAAAATAAAGAGTTACTCCAATCTTAGCTCCATTTGGAGTTCCAGTTGGCAGCCATGTCAGCAGTGAAGGATAAGCCGTGTCTGCTGCTTGTTGGCCTATTGGCCGCATTGAGCTGTAAGTAGATTAAGCTCTGATTTATGGCACAACAAACGCGTATATTGTGATGCAAATGGAAAAAAAAAACATGATAAATTGAGAAAAAAAATTAAACAAATACAGAAAAAATAATAATGAAACAGAAACTAGATTAGTGGCATACATATGTATCTTTTAATGGCCAGAGGGCGGCGCAGACAATAAGCCATATGTACAAATGTTGGCTGACAACGGCTCAAATATATCATCTTTTGTATGGGTGAATGCAAAGTAAGCCAAATGAATATTCAACAGTTGCTGGCTGCGACTTTGTCTCTGCCCAAGTTTTATGATTGGCGCTGACCGTTGAACTAGCCAACTGACTGACTGACTGACTGACCGACCAACTGAACTGACTGACTGACTGCATTAGCATTGCCTGACAGATTAACATTAATTTATGTGTATGCGTTTCCTTGATACAATTCGGAGACCTCCATCAGGCGATTGCCTCAATGGAAATGTTGTCTTTTTTTTCTTTTTTTTTGTTGCTGCTCTTCTTCATTTTTTTGGATTTTTGTATGCAACGTGAAAGTAGGTCTCTAGGTTGAATATTGCATGTTGGGTTTCGCGAATACATACACACATATATCTATGAAATAGCATCACTAAGACTTATGTATATCTATTGATTGGCCAAATGCTGGCCGGGCTCAAAATGATTGGCAATTGCCGCCAACCAGTTCCAGTTGGGTTTGAGTTTGAATTTGAATTTGAAGTTGGTTTAGTCGATGCGATTTGCCTGGCCTAATGGCTCTGTCTAACTCTGGCCCGAGCATCATTAATATAAAACACAGCTTGTTTTGCTTTTATTTAACTTTTAATTACACCTTTGGCATTTTGCATACGTATACTGGTAATTGCCAGACTCACTGTCTCTCTCTCTCTCTCTCTTTGTGTGTTTGTTTTTCTAAGTAAACAATTTTGAAATTGAACATCTACAATCTGAATCACAATCACAATCGCAATATCTAAATTAAGTTAAAAGCCCAACGACTTGTTTTATTTGATTTATAGGACATGAACTCGCTGCCAAATTGCGCCATTTATTTATTAGTCTTATTTCGAATTTGTTGTTGTTTTTTTTTGTCTGTCAGCCGGCACATAGCCGAGATTCTTGCACCGAGTGCAGACAGGAAAGACTTGTCGACAAGTTGCAAATTTGGAGCAACAACTGCCACGGCCACGATTCAATTGATTGTGTGGGCCATGATTGGAATAGAGCAACAGTTAAGACTAATGCCACAGCCCCAAAGTCAAAAATAAAAAAATAAATAAATAAAGTGCAGGCCATGGAGGCCGCCCATAATATTACGAGTCTGGTAGTTGGCCTGATAGTGACAGTCAGACTAAAACGTGTTTATAGCCAAACCATAATAATAAAAAAAACGAATTGAAATTTAACAACATCAAAAACAAAAACAATTATTTAAACAATGATCGTTTTGCTGGCCAACTTTGGTCGAAGATTGCAGCTAAAAATTGAATCGCGTACAATGTGCAAATACGCAATAATACTTAGTGACAATTTAGCAAATAAATCATAAATCTTATAAGTAGAATTTATGTTTTGTATTCAAGACCTTTAAAGAAGACGCCACTCTTTTGTTAACCTTTTTTGGCCTAAGTTCTTTGAAATTAGCCGTGAATGAGTTTTGTTGCCCTGCTTTGTTTAAACTTCAAACAAATGGCAAAATACAAAATACAACAGATCTGTGTTACACGCATCACAAACTTTGTTTTGGAACAAATTCTATGCCACTATTGTTTGTGAAAAGTTTATTTGGCATGAAGCGAAAACTTCCTGTACGCCATCAAGTTTATGACTAACATCAATAAAGCAAGCGTCTGGTCTGTTTGATAATCAGCAACAACATAAAAGCCAACTCGGCTGTTGAAAGAATCCAAAATAAACAATAGCCAAAAATCATGATTTGTTCGCGTCTTGGCAGGTCAACTTTAATATGACGTGATTGTGGATTTTGTAGAACTTAATGCTGTTAATATGTAAATTGAATGCGAATAATTAAGTGGCCGCTAAGTGGTGCTGGAGAATTGCTTATTTATTGCTTTATTATTAAGCGTTCAGTTGTGCGCAAGTTCGTTGCCTAAGTCTTTTGTTTTGGTTTGCCTTATAATAATAATAAGTTCGTTGCCTAAGTCTTTTGTTTTGGCTTGCCTTATAATCGTGACTTTGTTATTGTTTTTGATTTCTCGCGAAAATAATAATGTAAACAGCACTGCAGTTGTTCTGTGACGCCGCCTATCCATACTATGGAACCAAGATCGGCTCACTGACCCGACTGCATCATGGCGTTTCCGGCGACGTTTATGCCGTCGACTCCCGTACGATTTTCATCAAGAAATTCAACTACGACGGCGAAGCTCCGGCCGCCTACTTCTATGTGGGCAACACGGCCCGTCCGAGCAGCGAGGGCGCGGCCCGCCTTCGAGATGAGCGTGGTGGCACCGCCTCATTGACACGTCGCTATCGCAACAAGGACATAACTTTATCATTGCCCGAGGGCAAGACGCTGCGGGATGTCAAGTGGTTCTCGGTGTGGTGCGACGAGTTTGCCGTCAACTTTGGAGATGTGGCCATACCCAGCACCTTGGATTTTCCCCGGCCGCAAAAGATTAGCGCACTGCGCGGCGTCCATGGTGTGTCCTCCGACAACATTGTCATCGTGGATGCACAGACGCTGTTGGTGCCCAACTTTAGCTACGATGGCGAGGCGCCAGGTAAGTAGAGGCTTCTTTACAGAGGGTGGTTCCACAATCCTACCCAATTTACAATTTACAGATGCCAAGTTCTGGGTGGGTCGCGGTCAGCGTCCCTCGCCCGAGGGTCTTCGCATACCCGATGAGAACGGCAAGGAGAATCCGCTGCGTCGCTACGACCGGAAGACAATTGTGTTGACGCTGCCGGAAGATTTGACCATCTTCGATATTGGTCACTTTGGTGTGTGGTGCGAGGCGTTCACCGTTGACTTTGGCCATGTCCGTCTGCCCGAGGGCCTCAATGTGCCGCCCTCGCTGAAAATGCTGGGCATCAGTCCACAGGTAAAGAAGCCGTTAAATCTAATACTAAGCGAGCTGCAGCCCTGATTGCCATTGCCATTTTATGTGTTCGACGAATCTATTTAAACACCAATTATTATTCATATTTATTTGTATCCCATTGCGCGTACTTTCGGGTTGCTTTTGAAATTACTAGACTGTAAGTGTGCATTTCTTTATAAAAAGCTTGAATTTAACGAATTTGTTCTTCTATTAATAATATACCTACTACAAACATATTTAAAATATATGTGCTGCACATTTTTATATACAATACTCAAGTGTACCGTCTTCTGTATTTTGTTGAATTTGATTTGAAAGAGTTTTCTGCTTTTGTGCGCTATACAAAATGAAATGTGTGCAATAATTTTAATTGGGTCGAACCCTTGAATTCCCAGCTCCCTTTATCCTCCCGTATCCTCAATACAGATATACAGATATACTCACACCGAAACACACACACACAAATACATATACTCAAATATACTATGAACATGCGTCAATCCTTTGCCATACTAACTTTATATCGTTTACCTCTGAATATTCCTGTTCCTGGCTTTTTCTATATCCTTGTCCCAGTCAAAAAAAACATTTTCATTTTGTATATGCTTCATAAAACGTTAAAAATCAGAAATTAAATTGTCACATTCTACATTTTCTTCCTTAAAAGCAACATTTTTAAATACAGAAAACCACAAAAAAGATTAAATTTTACTTTCGATACACAAAATTTGACTTTGGCAAGCGCGAATTATAAACCCAATTCCCATGCACTCCCATTCATTTCATTTCAATACATCCACTAACTAATTCCATTCCAACTCCATTCCAAATCCATTCCAAATCCATTTCCAAATGCCTGTCGATCGACAATACAAAAGCACAATAATTCTATTGCAGTCCAAGCTCAACTGTGAGGTGCTCTATGATGATCTGGCCTTTGAAGTTCGCTGGGCCGTGGCCGGTGAGAGCATCGTTGTGCAATTGGTCGCTAAATTAGGTAAGTTGTCGTTAGTTAGCCCAAAAAAAAAAACAAAATAAACAGTCGATGCGGAAATGTTTATCTCGATCTTGACACTCGGCTCAGCTCTCAGCTCTAATGCGAATTCAATTTGAATCGCACGCCAATAATTTGGCAAAAATTGCCGTAAAGTGGTTAAATCAAAGCATTAAACAAAGTGACAGGTAAATTAAGATTGATTGGCAAGTTCGTAAATCAATTGATTGGAGTTGAGTCCATAAAAAAGTCATTTTTCACGTTTCGCTGTGAATTCTCGGCTTTTAAGTTAAATTCATTTTGAAAAAGAGATAGGATTTCTTAGATAATTGTCAATTCCCGGATAAAAAGTATTAAATTAGGTTTTCAGGGAATTTTAAGAGCGTTCGATGTGTTTATATTGCTTTTATGAGAGATTATTATCATAAGACAAATATTTAATATCATGAACAGAGTACAACAATTAATTTGGGTAACTATATTCTTATAAATTAATATATAAGTTGAATTAATTTGAAAAAGAGATATGATTTCTTATAAAATTGTCAATTCCCGGATAAAAAGTATTCAATTAGGTTTTCAGAGGAATTGTTAAGAGTCGTTCGTTGTCCGGTTTATAAAAGTGTCTGCTTGGTTCTTTGTGAGACGATTAGACAATGTTATCAGACAAATATTTAATATTCATGAAGAGAGTACAACAGTTAATTTGGGTAAACATTCTCTTATAAATTAATATATAAGTTGAATTCATTTTGAAAATTTCTTGAAAAATTGTCAATCCCCGATAAAAAATACTTAATTAGGTTTTCAGAGAACTTTTCTTATATTTTATTCTATTCTGCTTGCTTTTGTGAGAGATCATTGTTATTAGACAAATATTTAATATCATGAAGAGAGCACAACAATTGCTTTGGAAAATTCTTCTCTAATAAATTTATATTTAAGTTGAATTCATTTTGGGAACGAGATATGATTTTTATATATTTCTCATCTTGTCTTCTCATTGTGCCTTATATTTTCTATATAGATAAATGTTATTAGACAAATATTTAATATCATGAAGAGAGTACAACAAATGTTTTGGGTAACTCTTCTTCTATAAATTAATATTTAAGTTAAATTAGTTTTGAAAAAGAGTTATGATTTTTTATATAACTGTCAAATATTCAATTAGAAATATTCGATTAGGTTTTAAGGAAACTCAAAAGCGTCCTTCATTAGGCTTTAGACTTGCTATATTTTTGCAAATATTTATATAAAGTTTGACGATCTTTATAATTCTTGAAGTTACATTTGGTATCACGGGCAATGCCGCCTTAAGTCAGCTTGTTATTATTACGAGTGTATTCATTATGTTTGTCCCAATTGCCGATCCAGAAGCATCAATTTGCCGATAGTAGATCTGTCAATTTGCTGAGCAAAAGACATTGAGAAAGAGGCGTCTTCATCCGATTTCTGATTTCTGATGCTTTGACATTTTACCGAGTACAGTTAATATAATAAAGGAGTCTCTCTCGCATTGAAGAGACAACACAACAACAAAAATCCAGTTAGCAGCAATTCCGAAATTGACCGATGAACGTTGTTAGTAGAATAACAAGTTGCAAAATATGACGACTGGTTTATTGCGCAACCAACGCACCGAGGGGCAATTAATGGCCATGGCGATGTAGATGTAGATGTGGATGTGGATGCTACTTGCTGTTGTTGTTGTTGTTAGTGGTGCTGATGATGGTGGTGCTGCATCTGCATTCAACATTCTATACACACACACACACACACACAGACTATCTTGGAACATGGCCATTTACGAGTGAGCAATGTTTCTATCGCGGCACGCGTTGCATGCTACTGGTCTTGGCATCTATTTGAGGATGTGGCTGTGGGCAATTTGGAACCGCTAAGAATGCCAACAGGAATTTTCACCACCAGAGACCAATGGCAACCGGTTGGTTAGGCACCCAAATTAAGAAGCATGTTGTCCGGCGTCCAGAAATGGGGCGAACAACTTTCGTTGATTACGATCCCAATAGCTTCTGTAGCTTTCTGTATTTCTGAGAATGCCAATCCCCTACCCTACCCCTTCTTGATTCTTCAACAGAGCCCAACAATTACATGTCCTTTGGCATCTCACCGAACAAGAATGTTAGTCAAATGATTGGCGCCGATGCGACAGTCGCCTGGGTGGATCCCGAGACGGGCAATGGCTTTGCCCAGGACTATTTCCTCGAAGGCAAGGCCCAATGCTCAGGGGGACGCGGTGCCTGTCCAGATGTCAAGATCCAGCAGAACACCAACTCCATACGTCTGCTCAATGCTGCCATGGTCAATGGCTACTCGATTGTCACCTATCAGCGATCGCTGTCTGCCACGGATCGTCTCGATTTGCCCATTTCCGTGACCGATGCGGAGTCCGTTGTTTGGGCCATTGGACCCTTGAATGACTACCGAGAGGTCTCCTTCCACACCTACTACAACAAGCACCTGCATCAGATCGAGTTTGGCCGGCAGCCCAAATGGAATTGCCCCTTGCCGGAGGGCGCCAAGCCGGGCAGCAATTCCGCCGAGCAGGTGGAGGAGGAGGAAGTCACCAGCCAGCAGACCAGCTCCACTGGCGGTGCTGGATATCCACCCGCCGGTCGTCCCAATATCGAACCCGACGAGGAGTTCTATGAGAACCGCCCTCAGGCTCTGCATGGCACCACTCCAGCACATGCCCCACAGAGGCGCCAGGAGACCGCTCTGTCCACCCAACATCGTCCTGTGCCGACGCCCAAGCCAGTCAACAGCAACGGAGCCTGGGACATTCCGCCCATCCAGTGCCATGAGCCAGAGGACGGTGTCTTTTATGCCCAAATGGGGCCAACGGGAGGCAAACACGGATATCCTTCAATAACCGGTGAGTAAACATTTGAAATCTGAAATAACAGATATTTGTGAAAATGAAACCTGAATAACCTTCAGTTAAATTTTATCTGACAATCCAAATTTTTTTTGTAATTTATATGGAAAATTTAAGAAATAACAATAACTTTTTTTTTTATTTATAAGTAGTTTCTCAAACCGAATAGAATTTTTTTTTAATTTTGTTCAATATCTCGACAAAATTAATTGAATATTACCAGGATAATAAACGAAAAGTCTGCAATTAATTTTATAGAGCCGATTTTTCATTGTATATATGAATTTTATCTGAAATCAAATTTGAAACTCTATTTTATAAGAAATTTAAATCTTATCTAAAATCGAATTAGAAACGGCATTTTAAAATAAATTTACAATTGTTTTTTGTTTTGTAATTGAAAAATATAATAAATATTATTTTTAAATTGGTAACCGTAATTGAAACCGTAACCAAAATAAAATGTTTGTATTTTACCGAAAAACAAAAATTAATCAATCTAAAATTACCATTTAGTATCTGAAGTATTCAAGTAAAACGAAGTATGGTTTCGGTTAACATAAACTTTGGATGTAGATAAAAGTTTGATGTAGTTTAGTTTCAATTACAATTATAATATTTTATTTAACAAATTTATTTTACTTGCGCCTGTTCAGTGTTCCGAAATTTCGATCATGAATATCACAAATAAAAATTCAAAGCTAAACATTAAAAACTTATAATTAAAAACCGAAGTTAACTCTTATAAATAATTACTAAATTTCATATGGAATTTTTTTTTTCGGTTACGGTTTCAGTTACGGTTTTAAATTTCAATCGGTTTTTACCGGTTAAAGGTTACGGTTTCGGTTAGGGGTTTAATCCCTGATTTCCAATGATTTCATTCTGATCTTGAACTGATCTTTTCAGGTCACGTCGGCTGGGGCATCTCCTGGTACATTAATGGTCTGCTTATTCCCGAGCTGCACGTGGTGCGGGGCAGGACGTACACGTTCGTGGTCGAGGGTGGCAACAATCCCGACATACCCGCCAAGTATCATCCGTTCTACATTAGTGACGATCCCGTCGGAGGCTACGAGCACAAGCGTGAGGAGGAGAAGAAGGTGAATTTAACACAATTAAAATGTAGTTTTATTCCATTTAAATACTTCATTATCTGTCAACAGGCCGTACGCATCTTTGCCGGTGTGCATCGATCCAGGTCCGGGCAGGTGACGCCCACGGGAGTAGGTCGTCTGTGCAACTGGACACCGGATGTGGACGGACCGCCAGCGGATGATTATCAATCCTTCGGTGCGTACCAGCGCACATTGACGCTCAAGTGCGATGCTGGTGAGCCCGGAGTGATCAGCTGGAAGCCGGATAAGAATACGCCGGACACGGTTTACTATCACTGCTTTACGCATCGCTATCTGGGCTGGAAGATTCACGTGCACGACACATGCGATGGCATCGGTGGTGCCGCTGAGGGCATCGGGGCTGCTGCCTCCGATCGGCATGAGATTCGGGAGCCGGCGCCCGTACGGGAAGACTATGCCGCCGAGTCATCGATCCGGCACGAAACCAAGGTCAGCCCCAACGATAATTTTTTATTGAAGCACCAAACCGATTTGATTAAGAATCACAATATGAATGGAACACCGCCTAAACTGAGTTTTGAAATAACCAAATCTTCGGAAATAACCAAACTGATTTCAGATGGCATCCGCGCTGCTGAGGCTCTCGAGGAGAGCCTACTAAGGAACCAAACAATCAACGCTGCCACCGCCGATCCTCATCAACCACCATCGACACACATTAAAGATAACGGTGGCCCGAACGGTTCTAGAATACCAACGAGACCATTGCTGGCACCGGCCAGACCAGAGATTTTGCATGGCGAAACTCATTCATTCAAATCACCCTCATCTTTAGACTCGTCACCTTCGCCTGGACCTCCATTGGTCCACGCGAAACTGCCCATTTTCGCCGCACCTCAATCTCAGTCTCATTTGCATCAGCGTCCGCCATTTCCGTATCTGCACCATGCACCACATTTTGCACAAACACATCCACAGTCACACCCACCACACCCTCATCCACATGCACATCATCATAATGCACACTTGGCTCCACTGCATCATCATCATCATCACCACAGCAATCTAACCAGTAATATTCCAGCGCTGGCGCAGAAAACAATTAGTCTATCCGAATTCTTAAGACCGCCGCAGAACGCACCCCTCTTCCATCCCGTCAAGCTGCCCGGCCGTCGACCCTATCCGGGTCCCATCAAGAAGGTGCCCGCCTCCCGCCCGGTGTTGCCCCAACAGCATCCTCCGATCGGTGGCCTCGTGCCGCAGTCGTCGCTGATCGTCAATCACTACCGCAAGCCTGTGCCCGGCCTGCTGAAGCCCTTCCTCAAGGAGAAACATTTCCCCATACAACCCATTGCCGCTTCCGTGCTACTCTTGGGTCAGCCCACGGAGCTTAGCGGCTTGGGACAGAGAAAGAATGACGCTAAGGTCAAGACCAAGCCCCCCGTCGTTTCACTCCCCGTGTCCTACGTTGACCTCGAGCCACAGGCATCCCTTAAGAGCAACTCCTACTTCAATGAGAATGCCAAGGTGGACCAGAAACCTCTTTTGACCACCACCACAAGCACGACGACTACGCCCCTTATCAAACGTCCAGTGCCGGATCCGGAGCCATCTCCTCAAGAAATCGCCAGCATGCATCCGGCAATTAATCAAGGATTCAAGCCCGACTCCGTGGTCGTTGAGAGTGGCTTCCGTCCAATTATGAGAAACGATGGAACTGGAGTTCAGCTGCCCCCAGAGTTGATCGAACAGGTGGCACATAGACGCGAGGATGCGGGAACTGAAATCGATGAGGTCATGGAGACGGATACACTCTTCCTAACCGCCCAACAGGGCGGCAGCGAGACTCAGAGCTTCGAGCCCATGTTTATACCATCTCCGCTGGACAGCACCAATGCAACCAGGCTGGCTTCGAAGACGCCGCCAGAGATTGATCCGGTTGCAAGCCCATCATCCTCATCATTGGCCCTAAAATTGCCATCGGCAGCACTTAAACATTCTCTGCCATCGGCAGCCCAACTACGGAAGCCATCTCTAGAGGAACTCTTCAGTGAGGCAGGCGACGATGAACCGCCCAGCGATGCAGAGGATCAGGAGGCGACAAATCCTCCCTTTGTTGTTTTAAAGGAACAAAGCTCCGCTGAAATGTTAGAGGAAGATCCGGACTATGACGACTTGGCCAATCTATTCGATACGGAGGAGGAAATTCAACAGGCACAGGATAATTTAGCAGACGATCTAGAGACGGAGCCGGATGACAAAGTCGCCCAAGCGGCGGAACGTATTGATACCTACTACTTGCCACCAGATAATCGCAAGATTCCACATGCCAGCATCCCCAGCGGGGCCGTGTACACCTTCGACGGCAAGTCTGTGGTGGACAGCACCCTGGTGCTGCCGCCCAAGCTGGATGCCCGCGACAGTGGACACTCGCGCCACACACACTACGGTCTGTCGGCATCCGAGAAATTGGTGCGCACAACTCCGCAATTTGGTGTCTATCGCGGTGAGTTGCCCGAGGAGTTGCTGTCGACATTGCAGCCGGATTACACAAATACGGGGAGCACTTTGACGCTTCCGTTTAACAGCGACGCCAGCCCATCATCACATCAATCGCCCTCATCGCCATCATCAATAATAACATCGTCGTCACTGCGACCCATTTCCACCAAGTTGCACTTACTCAAGCCCGACGACATCAATGACAATAGCACGTAGAGAGAGAGAATTGGCCACATGTAATAGGTGTGCAATAGTTTAATTCATTGATTAGATAAGCATTTACAACTGAGAGCAGTTATTAATTGAATTTGTACTCATTAACCATACATAAATAAAATAATCCCGTATTAGATGTAGGCTCTCTTTTTATTATTATGTGCTTAAAACACATTTTTGACGCTCTTAATTTTAAACAAACACAACAATTTCACATACACAATTTAGCTAAGCTAAAAATATCTATGTTTAAAATGCATTTTAGTCGTTGTCTATGAAATAAAACATAAAAAAAACATTTTAAAACAATACTTTTTTTTATTAATAATAAACTTATGGATATATTTAAGGCATTGAAACTCACTTAACAATACAATATTCTAATTATTTAAATAAATTCAAGGATTCATTTTAAATCTAACCGCCAAATCAAAATAATAACAGAATCAATCGAGATTAGTGTGAAATGGGAAATATATGCGTGTAAATAAATTACACAATCGCAACCTTTCTTAATTTAAGCTGCTACATATTTACATGTATTATATGAAATTCTATTTAAACTCTATAAATCTGTGGCACTTTGATTCATAATTAAAGATTATTTCCATGTTTCCCTCCATCGATTTTTCGATGTTTAAAAATAAGGTATCAAAGAAATCACCGACAGTAAATTAAAATTTTCCGTGTATTTGGCTCCCAAAACTGCCACCTCTTGTGGAAAACATCGAAAGAAAATTGAGTCCCATGTCATTTTCTCTATGTTTATTTATTATTATTCAATAAAGTACAAATTCAATAAACCAAGAAAACTATAAATTTTCTAAAATAATAAAGTTCATTTTAAAATTAGTTTTGGGCACGTAACCTTTTGTGTGGCGAAGAAATTAATAAATTAGTCAGAAATTCTATAAAAATAAACTTAAAAAAATCGAGAAAAAGTTGGTTTTCTACACATGGGGACACCATGAATTTTGAAATAATAGCTGTTGTTTTTTGGAACTTTAGAATATTTTTATTTTTATATAAGAAATGGTTTCGCGGATTCGCCGCACAAGCTTAAAAGTTATTTATTTTGAATGGTTTCTCAGCATTCACGGTTAGATATTTTAGATTTATCTATTGAAAAGAGTTTATAAATAAAACGCAATCCCTCTCTTTCTGATTGGAGGACAATGCTTGGTGTACTGTTTCTACACAAACTAATTATTGGTGAAATTGATTCATCTGAATTAATTAGCCAAATTAGTTTTGCTGTCCCGATCAGAGCTTCTAGACATTTTTTCCTCTTTCTCTTCAATCCTGTGCTAACTATGCTATTCATAACCCTTTCCGAGTACTTTGCTGTAATTATAACAATCTTTCTCAATTTATAACTAATTCTTCTTCTGTACTATCTCTTAATTCTTCAATTATTTCTTACTTATCTAGCTTTGTCTCTTTGTCCGCGTGTCAACAAGCCCGTTTGGACCACTTTAATGTACTGCTTGTTCAGTTCATCAACATCCAAATAAATAAATTTAAAATTTGCTTCGCAAATCATCACAAAATATGTTGTCACATTGCGAGGCAGTAAGACGAGCGAAATGAACGAACAAAACTACTGAACTTATGACCTATAATCAGAGACGAAGCTCGTTCGTTCAATCGAATTTACTTCAAACGATTTGGCAACACTATTTTATGGCCGTTATCAAACCAAACTTACAACATGTGAACATGCGAGATAACATAAAACATAAAACATAAAACGAGATGGCCAGTAAAAGTAAGTACATTACATAATCCACTTTAATTTACAGATCATTAATCGTAAGAGAAGTTATGCGACTCGTATTGTTACAGCTGAACATTGCAAGGGACAAAATAGCAAATGTGTCGGCTGCTTTAAGCAAAATTGAGGCGGCAGTTGAAGAGCATAAGCCTCGCCTGATAACGCTTCCAGAATGCTTTAATGGCATGAGGCGTTTACGCGAAATTGCCGAGCGAATTCCAGATGGTTACACCAGCCAACAGCTTTCGAAAGCGGCCTTGCATCATCAGGTCTACATAGTGGGCGGAACGATTTCCGAGTTGGGCGAGAATGGAAATATGTACAACACTTGTACTGTCTGGGGACCAAATGGCGACTTGATAGCCAAGCACCGGAAAATGCATCTGTTTGACGTTGACATTAAAGGCGGCGTCCGCTTCAAGGAATCCGACACTGTAGCGGCAGGCAATGACTTTACAACAATTGATGTGGACGGGCACAAGATTGGAATTGGCATTTGTCACGATATGCGCTTTGAGGAGATGGCACGACTCTATCGCAACGCTGGCTGTAAGATGATCATCTATCCGGCTGCCTTCACTATGACAACAGGTCCTCTGCACTGGGAGCTCCTGCAGCGGGCTCGTGCCAATGACAATCAGCTATTCGTGGTAACAGCATCACCGGCAAGGGAGCCCGCTGAAGACTACGTTGTGTACGCTCATTCAATGATCGTTGACCCGTGGGCCAAAGTCTTAAAAGCCGCAGGCGAAGGCGAGCAAACTATTGCAGCTGAAATTGACTTTTCTCTGGTTGAACAGGTGCGTCAGCAAATTCCAGTGTTTAGCCAGCGACGTCTCGATCTTTATAGTACTGAGAGGAAGGGCCTATAAAAAGCAGGGATTTAAATCCTAACCGAAACCGTTACCTTTAACCGGTAAAAACCGATTCAAATTTAAAACTGTTACTGAAACCTTAATCGAAAAAAATTCGATTTTTCATACATCCAAAAAAAAAGAATAATTTTTTATTTTTACTTTTGTTTTTAATTTTCTTATGTTTAATTTTGAATTTTTATTTGTGATATTCACGATCGAATTTTCATAGCAGTGAATAAGCGCAAATAAAATAAATTTGTTTATTGAATTATTAAAATTGTTAAAATGTAACTAAACTACATCGAACTAAAGAATAAAGAACCGATTCTTCACACCTAAATTTTATGTTCAATTAAATATTGCTTGTCACAAAATTAAATATCAGAAGTAAGTATGGTAAATATAATAAACTGCTTGCTTATAAATTGTCGAATTTAAGCTTTTGCTAACATTCTATATAAGGCTACAACCGCTGCATCTAAAATTTGAGCAATTTGGTGAAATTTTTTAAATGAATTGTTTCAGGATTAAGTTGGGGGCTTATTGCTTTAGGCTTAAAATTAAAAAAAAAATATATGAATTTGAAATAAGTTCCTTGATTGGATTCAATTTCTTCGATATTTACATGTAACGAATATACAAGAAATTGAATCCAATCACAGAACTTCATTTGTATTATTCTATCACCCTTCGTGCTGCTTTCATCACTAGCGCGGACTGCCGTCCACAGTGATTGAATTCTTATAAAAAATTAAAATTATTTTAAACGGAAAACTGACCAACTGTGCAAAATGAACGACACAGTTCATGAATGACTGCATAAGTTCATTCGCTCAGCTGAATGAACCGTTCATTTGAACTTTTCCGAACGAAACAACACAACTCTACTTCGAACACACACGTGATACAAAATCATAATGAGCAAATTCAACCATTCCGTAAAAGTGCCCACCCAATATAAAGTGACAGCGAAAATATTAAAGACGGCTATTGAAAAACAAAAGTCAATAAAGTCACTAATATTTGAGGAAAAGCATGCGGTACGCAACTGAAGCAACTCACAAATAATAGCCAACTAATGTCTTTTCAATTCAAATAGCGTGTACGCAGTTTGCATGCGGTGCTGAGACATTACAGCGACAACAGAGGAGCCATTGACAGTGCCATCGAGGAGACGGGATTGCTGAAGGAGAATCCAAACTTGGACGCGGCACTGGCCAAGGTGCTTGTCACTGAACTGATTTTTGGACGGGGACAACTGAACGGCGAGAGCAGACCAGTGCAAACAGTGCGCTCGTTCAAGGATCGACTGCAGGCGGCAATTAAGGGCGCGGGACTCGAGAAGAAAGGCAGGTGCCCCCACATAACAGTAACAGTATTAGTAGCAGCCTACGGTTGAGTATTAGTTAAACGACAATGAGCAAAAAGTCCAAGAAACAGACCCTGGTGCAACCAGTTAAGCCGGAACATGAATCCAAGATATCTTCTGATTCACCGCCGCAGCCTGAGGAGCAGTCATTGGACAAGAGTCTGGAAGTGTTTCTCTGGCTAATGGCCTATAGCGTTCTTATGTTTACGCTGCCATTTCTGGGCTTCTACGGCGTACGCAGTTGGCTGGACGAATCATTTCCCGAGCTGGACACATTTAGCAAGAATTGCTACTCTGTGTTGACTGCCGTGCTGGTGGTAAACGCCATTGTGGCCATGTATGTGCTGAAGGCCGTGCGTGAAAAGGATCCACCTGCATTGCCCGTTGAGGAGGAGGAGGAGGAAGAGGATAATAAGAAAGACCAGTAGCTTAGTTTAACAACAGATGTAATAAAAATATTGTAACACTCTTTTAAATGTTGATCTTTCACTTGACACACACAGAGCCCAATCCACGCTATGTACGCATCAATACCAATCTGCTCAGCCTTGCCGATGCTCTGGAGTATTTGGCCAGCGAGAACTGGCGACGCAGGGAGCTCGATGCCGACATATCATACGCAGACTTTCTGGCTGCCGTGCGCACACTAGAGGAGGATGAATTCATGGTGGACCTGAATGTGGAGGGCGTGTTGATATTCCATTACACGAAGAGAAACTACTGGGCCTGCCATGACCTGGTTTACAGCAAGAAGTTCATATTGCAAAACAAGGCCACCAGCCTGGCAGCCGAGTTGCTTGCCCCGCCACCTGGAGCAACGGTGCTGGACATGTGCGCCGCTCCAGGCATGAAGACCTTGCACCTTTGCAACGTGATGAAGAACACGGGTCGCATCTATGCCGTGGAGCAATCCATGGACCGCTACAGGGCACTGTGTGATATCACAGAGGAGGCTGGATGCCAGATAGTTACCCCCACGCTAGCCGATGTTCTCACAATTGGTAAGTGTAGTTGCCTTTAACTAAGGATATTAAATGCTGATTCATGTCTTAATCGTAGGTCCTGAGCAGTGTCCCGATGTCGAGTATATTCTGGTGGATCCCAGTTGTTCTGGCAATGGGATGACAGGTCGCATCAGCGTTTGTGACGAGCAAAAGGATGACAAACGCCTCTTCAAGCTGGCTGGACTGCAAATCAAGATCCTGAGCCATGCCATGAGCTCGTTTCCAAATGTCAAGCGGATTGTCTATTGTACCTGCTCGCTTTGGAAGGAGGAGAACGAGCAGGTTGTCCAGCGCTGTCTGCAACTGAATCCATCTTTCAAGCTGCTCAATGGCAAGAAGGCGCTGCGGAATAAGTGGCAGAATGTCGGGGACAAGGAGTACCCAAAGATCGGCAAGAACTGTCTGTATTGCCTGCCGGATCACGACCGGACCGATGGAATCTTTCTCGCCATGTTTGAGAAAATCAACGACGATGATCAGAACTAGAAATAATTAAGCAGCAGGTTTACTAAAAAACTTTATTCGAGCTTTTTACATGTAATTTCAACTTCAACTTATATGAGCTTACAATTATTCTGAACATTTGTAATATTCTTTTGGCATTTTAATAAAAAAAAAAAATAGAATATACTTATTTGTATACGTATTTCATACATTGTGAATTTATGATTTGTATGTTTTGATGATAAGATGATTTAATAAATATATAAAATAGATATATATATTGGTATTTTGCGTAGATACATGTTTAACAAAATAAAAAAAAGAGATATAAGAACATTTATTAAAAATTGTGTTGTTAATCAACTTGGTATGTCAAAATTTTAAAAACTTGTACTGTGAGAACGTTGCCAACGAAAATATTCATTGTATTTCCTTAGCAGTTATAGATATTCAAATTAAACTTTATCACCATTGGTAGTTCGAAATTCAAAATTGATTAAATTAAATCCAAAATTAGTAGATGATTATTTATCAAACCAATATTGCAAATTATTTGGCGCAAAGAATCGTTAACGGTAACAAAAATGCTGGCACATAACAATAAGCCAGTATTACGATTTAACAAATATTACGATATTGTGAGTATATTTTTAAGTTATTAATGAAACAACTTTTTGAGTTGAAATTTGAACGTGTGATTAGCTAGCAATTAAAAAAGCTAGTTGACCGAAGTTTTTAAAAAAAATTAATAAAATTGTATATATCATATATAATCGAACGCGCCAGGCGCGACATGTTTAAGGCTGATATGTGGATAACTTTAAAGTAGATCGCGGATATACATCTCAATTTATGTATACATATATACGCTAGAGAAACTGCCAGAGTTTCTTCAACATTTTAAACCTTCATTTGTTGTTTATAATAGTTGCTTTTGGCCAGTCGAAAGGATTCTGCCTTAATGGCATCCTCCATGGTGACGATGGGTTTCTTTGGGCAGTACTTAATGGTGTGTGCCGAGTCGCCCGATGCTCCACAGATGGGGCACACATAGGTCCGGAGCTTGGGGCACAGCACACGTCCGTATGCATCGCGTACTGAATGGCTGTTAACCAAAGCTTCGGGTTCATTGTTGTTTTCACAGAAAACACAGTGACGGTTGACCTTTGGAATAAGAGGGATTTAAATAATAAGATTCTATCGTTCCGAGCGGATATTACAAACTTACCAGTTCCTTGGCCTTTCCATTAACAAAGCGCTTGTGAAGTTTGTTATTGGCACTGTTGGCATTGTTGACATTTCTCATATGATCTGGTGGCATAGCCAGACCCATTGCATTGAGATTCTTTTGGCTGTTGGCCATTCCAAGTCCCGCGTTGCTAGCCATATTGGGTAAATACGGCATAGACATGGTTCGCCACACATTGTTCAATTGCTCCCGATAGTTGAGACTGATCCAATGGGCAGCAGCCAGGGAGTGTGGTATTGTGGCTGTGGCTGCCATGGGATTTCCCGCCGAAATGGGAAACTGTGCTGGCAATTGGGACGACGGTGCAGTCGCGGAACTTGAATTGCTGTACTGCAATCGATTGAAGTCATCGCTGACAAAGCCATTGGTGGCAAACTCCTGCATCGCATCCTGTGTGGATCCGTTGCCATTGTCTGTTGATAACGACAATTATTAGTTTAGGTTGATCAACAAAACTAATGATAATAGACAGGAGAGAGAGAGAAAAGTTCAATGACCGAAAAAGCTCCAATGGCGACTGTACCGTTGCAGCTCTCTATCCGTCCCGCTCACACTCACCCGCATTGCAGGCCGTGAGAAGCGCAAACATTTTCAGCGAATGCGCTATCTCATCCTTCTGGTGATGATTCGCAGCCGCTGCTGCCAGGGCCAACTGATGCTGGGCCAGTGCAAGTTGCTGTTGCTGCTGCTGCAGCAGCAGATGGTATTGATACTGCCGCTGGAGCAACAATGAACTGGCCGCAGTGGAGGCGCTCAAGCTTGCATTGTTGTTGTTGTTGTTGTTGTTGTCCGCCAGCAAGGGAAACTGAGTCGATGACATCGCAGGCTCTGGTGTCAATGGCGTGGTAGGTGGACTCAGTGTTGCCGACGACATGGGTGGCGACATGCTTTGCGCTGATGTCTCCAAGAACATGTTTAGCCCGGCCATACCGTGAAAGGCTGAAAAATTGTCCTGCAACCAAGGAAAAAATATCAAATATTTTTCATGTTCCAATTAACAATGGCGTCCACTTACAATTGGTGCACTGCCTTCCAGGCTACTGTTGCTGCTGCCGCTGCTGTGGAACATGACAAATGCCAATAATATGTACCAAATGCCGTTATTGCGCTTTTCGTTTTACACCAACTTTTACACAAATGAAACTAACTAAAAATATAAATTATTGAAGTAATTATATGCGCTACTTCTTTATTTTATTTTTTTTATATAATACAACTTAAATACACTGTGTAAAAGCGGCGCGAATAATATAAAACTTGATCAAAACCCAACGACCGACAAACTGGCGCCAGTTGCAAATGCAAAAAATTGAAATGAGAGCACAGGCACCGTTCTTTTAGCTCAATTCCTGGAACTCGGCAAAGTAACGGTTTGTAACTGCGCAACATGCTCTCATTGAGCGTTGCCACTTAGTCATCAAATCAAACGTCTGAAATGGCATCGACAAAACAAAGCAGGCCAGACTTACTAATCAAGTACATAAAATCTAATACATATCATTATATGTAGTTGTGGCGACGATCACTCGCCATCACTCCAACTATTAAGTTGCTGCACCTACACATTCCAATTCACAATTCGAATTGCGCCGACGGCCAAAGTGGTTGCACAGCACTGCACTCGTCAACTCGTCGTTTGACAACACTGCTTGCCCACAACAGCTGATGTTCAGATTTTTATACGTGCGTGTTTCATCAGGGTGCGAATTACATAAATTTCGGCCTATTGACGTGATTTTTAAACGCTGTCTTCACAGAACAAAAGTCCGGCGAAAAGTCAACGCAGCAGCCCAACCTGTTATCATGGTAGGTTCATACATTTCCGAATGACCCAGCGAGCACAACAACGGCAAGATACAATTTACATGTGCCCGTTTCGAGGTTAAATTTATGCTTGGAAGCAACTCAGTTAATTGATAAAATCCCTCTTTCCATTTCCATTTCCAGTATAAATTGGCTGCCTTAGCGCGCGAGCGCGCCTGTGTCATTACGTATCAATTGGCCACATACAACCTACAGCAACAGCCGGTGAGTAATAAATTTATTATTATTTCTTACAACTCGTATTCATTTCATTTATTTTTTGCATTTGGCAGCAACGTCTCTATAGTTCACCCGGACGCCGGCCCGGCTTTTTCTCACAATTCATTGACAATGTGCGCACTGAAATGGACAAGAACAAGGAGATGAAGGACAGCATTGCCAAGTTTCGGGAAGAAGCCCAGAAACTGGAGCAATCGGATGCATTGAAGTCGGCGCGGCAAAAGTTCAACATCGTCGAATCGGAGGCGCACAAGTCGTCGAGTATATTGAAGGAGCAGCTGGGCGCCATTAAGGAAAGGGTGGGCGATGTGCTGGACGATGCCTCCAAGTCGGACCTGGCCAAGAAGGTCAGCGAGGAGCTGTCCAAGACGGCGAGAGGCGTCAGTGACACGATAACAGACACGAGTGGCAAACTCGGGCAATCCGGCGCCTTCCAAGCCATTTCGGATACGACGAAAATGATCAAAAAGGAAATGAATGAGACGAGCATTGAGAGTCGGGTCTATTGCTCGCCGGTTGTCCTGCGCAAACGCGTCCAAATCGATATGGCAGACAGCTCGCGGGTTGTAGAAGCGAATACGGAAGCAACAGGTGAGTTAGTTACAGTGCGTCAAGAAATTTTTTACACTCCCTTAAGTCTTACAGTCGAACTTCCCTAACTCGAATCACCATTATCCGAGAAAAAGATCGAGTTAGGTAGACTTCGAGTTAGGGAAGCAGAATTGTATGAAATTTGCTCGCTATTGCCACTCGATTTTGTTCGAGTTAGAGAGAATTCGAGTTAGGGAAGTTCGAGTTAGGGAAGTTCGACCGTATTTTAACTTTAAATAAGAAAATACAGTCGAACTTCTCTAACTCGAACTTCCCTAACTCGAATTTTCTCTAACTCGAACAAAATCGAGTGGCAATAGCGTTTACTGAGCAAATTTCATACAATTCTGTCTCCCTAACTCGAACTTCCCTAACTCGAATTTCTCCCTAACTCGAACAAAAATATTGGCCCGTACTTCTGTAAGTCGAATTTTTCGGGAAAATCTCCAACAAAGTTTGATTTTTTTTTCGTTTCTATTTTATACTTTTGTTACCGAATCGTTTGAATATGTTATATTGATTTACATTAGCATATGGTGATGAAATATGATAGAATATTGCATCAAAAATTACTTAAGCTTGTGAAATTGCTATAGGAAAGATGTTCGTAATGTACTTCTTTGTCAGCGCATCAGTGTACTAAAATGTTTAAAAATGTTAAAGGAAATATTCATACTTATTAGTAGTAGTTAAAGAATTTGAAAGTAGACCAAATAAATTAAAGTTGCTGAAAAATGTGGTATCTCAGCAAAAACATTTTTCATTATATTAAAAAATGAAATATTAATTATGATGACATTTGAATAGGGAACTTATTCTGGATACGGCAAAAGAACGAAGAAACCAATTTTTGAGAATATTAACAGGTCTTGAACAAACTAGAATCCCATTTTGTTGAAAATAACAGAAAAAATTGAAATTTGAATTGTACTTATGATTGAATGCATTTGTAGTTTTTTTTTAAAACACTAAAAAAGAAAAATTCTTTAACTCGAAGTCTCCCTAACTCGAACTTTTTTCTTGGATAATGGTGATTCGAGTTAGGGAAGTTCGACTGTAATAGCTTAAGCAGGCCATCCACAGTCGAATTTGTTTGACGAACGTGTTCGATTCGACGAAATATTCGTCGTTGGTGGTAGTGTTGTGTCCAAATTTTGTGTTGTTTGTTTTGTTCGAGAAAAATAGAACTGTTTCTATTTTTTGTGTGTTCGATTCAACAATTCGATAATGGATGGCAATGTTGGCACAAACATCATTTGTCAAAAGTTTTCGTAGCGTTAACATGTCAAAAATGTCGATGAATTTCTGGAGCTACTAAATTTAGTAGTGCTTCATAAGTTTCAGTGTCCATTCTAAGAAAGTTTTTAAAATCCGCACGAGAAGTTTCTTTAAGCTCCTTTAAAAGATTGGTATGGGTGAATTTTTGGCGCTTTGCGTACCACTCCTTCATCAACATACTGTGCTTCCTTTTTTGCGCTTGATCCCTTTTCTTTTTTTTCTTTGAATAAATATAAATGGCCATCAAGGCAATGACTGAATCGTTCACAGATGACATGTTTACTCTGTTAAAATTTTCAACAAATGATGTTCGCAAGCAATGTTTGAAACAGTTAGTGGGCAAATGTAATTCTTGTTCGACGAACAGTTCGTCCAACAAATTCGACTGTGGATGGCCTGCTTTATTATATATATTTGGAAAGGTCGTTTAAATTCCGATTGAATGACACAAAACTTTCCTTAACCCATTTAGTACCCTTCGAAAATTTCGAACTTATGTGAAAGTCACTTTTCAAAACTTTTTTCCTCGATTTTTTACAAAAAATATTTTAATGCAAAAAAAATCTTGAAACAATTTTAAAAGTAACTGCAAAAAAAAATTTTCAAAAATATTTTTGCTAGTATTTTTGATAATATTTCGAAAATCCTAAAAATTACAATTTTAACCAATTTTTCCTAATTTTCATGCAAAAAGTGCCTTTTTTTAAGTTTTCAAAAAATTATAAAAAAATACTAGCAAAAATATTTTTGAAAATTTTCTTTTGCAGTTACTCTTAAAATTGTTCCAAGAATTTTTTTGCATCAAAATATATTTTGTGAAAAATCGAGGAAAAAAGTAGACTTTTGCAAAAATTCAAAATATTTCATGGGTACTCAATGGGTTAAGGAAATTTTTGCATCATTCGAACGAAAATTAAATGACCTTTTCAAATATACGTTTATAATAATAAGCTATTATTTTCTTATTAAATGTCAAAATAATACTTTTATGGTTGGGTAAAGAATTTCTTGACAAACTGTACATTCCCAATTCCCCATTCGATTCATCGATTGAAATGTAAAATAACCACACCATTTTGTAGGTTTGGAACTGCACAAGGACTCAAAATTCTATCAGTCTTGGGAGAACTTTAAGAACAACAACACTTATGTGAACAAAGTTCTCGACTGGAAAGTGAAATACGATGAATCAGAGAATCCCATGATCAGAGCCTCCCGTCTGCTCACCGACAAGGTATCTGATGTAATGGGCGGTCTGTTCTCCAAGACGGAGCTATCCGAGACGATGACCGAACTGGTCAAAATCGATCCAAACTTCGATCAGAAGCAGTTTTTGCACGACTGCGAAAAGGACATCATACCCAATGTCCTGGAAGCCATTGTACGCGGCGATCTGGAGATCCTGAAGGACTGGTGTTTCGAGAGTACGTACAACATAATTGCCACGCCCATAACACAAGCGAAAAAGTCTGGCCTGTATCTGGACTCAAAGATCCTGGACATTGAGAATATTGAGCTGGCCATGGGCAAGGTCATGGAGCAGGGTCCAGTGCTGATCATCACGTTCCAGGCACAGCAGATAATGTGCGTGCGCGACCAGAAGGCCCAAGTGGTCGAGGGCAATCCTGAGAAAGTAATGCGTGTTCATTACGTATGGGTTCTATGCCGCGATCCCAACGAGCTCAATCCAAAGGCTGCCTGGCGGCTTATGGAGCTGTCGGCCAACAGCCAGGAGCAATTTGTTTAATCTAAGCAGTTTAAGTTTCTCATAAATCCCAGACACTACAGACTACAGACCAACGACAGACAGTACACTACATACTACATACCCAGTAGTAGCAGTAGGTTTTAGATTTCGCTCTTATATCACTTCGAAAGTTTTGTCAGCTGATGATTGTCGCGTCCCGAGCCGGAGCTGCTGGTCAGTTTCCTTCCTCATCTGTGATACAGCAGCTGATTCACTGGCTCTGGTCGTCGCTACGACACCGTGCGGACTCTGGCGGATCACGGTCATCGTCAGCCATGCTCCACCCTGACCGACCGATCGACCGACCGATCGCCCATTCAGGGTCTTATATTTGTTGTATATTTTAAATTATCTTGTAAGCTGTATAAAAACCTGTGCGCTGGGGTCAGAGCTCAGAGTGCAGTGTGGCTGGCGGCGCTCGGATGCCGCTCGGAAGTGGAAGTGTATGGCCCAAATTTGAGATTGAACGTTGAAGCTAAAAGTGCATGCAATTAGTAATTTTTAAGTCAAATTGTTGAGTATAGCAGATTTATTACGTATTTTAAGGCCTGTTCCGAAACTAATTGTAAATACCAAAAAGAACGTCTGATTGCCAACTTTTGGAATTGGACATAAATTTACAGTACCGAATAGCTGAAACTAACGGAGCCGCATTCACAAAACAGCCACACAAAAAATTGTAAAACCAAAACAACGTAGCTACACAATTGGATGTAGTAGCAAAAAATATAATAAAAATGTACAAAATTTTAAGATTCAGTTTGAATTTGATTAAAAAGACACCCTGTAAATGAGTAGAATACTGTTTTAAACTGGTTAACAACATTGCTCTCTCTGATCTGGCCGTTAACTTTGAACTTGGCGCAAGCTCTCTCTCTCTCTCTCTGTGTGCCTCTCTGGAAAGCTTTAATGCTGCTCGCATCAAAAGTTTGCGCTCAGTCTTTAAGCACAACTCGTCGGAGACGCACGTGCAAAGAATTCGACGGACCTTAACGTGTTAATTTATTATTAAGTGTTTTGTGCATATTCTTTGAAGAGTGGTTGTTCAAAAACCCAACGCTTACTCATCTGGCCAAAAACAATAAGCTGACAACAGACGCCCGGATATATTCAATTCATACGCGTGTGATAAGCGTATTAACTTGCCATTGATAAAAAGTATTCAGAAATAAATAAAAAAATAAATATAAAAATGCGTGTCAGCAATAGTTTATCTTTCTGCAGTCTGTTGCTATTGGTGCTGCTGACGGGTTTCTGTAAGTACACACACACACACACACTTACATATGTAGACATAAGTACAATAGACATTCATAGTCAGAGGGAGATACATATAGAAATCCACGCAGCGTCTCAATATTTATTTTTCTACGCGAACATTAACTGGAAACTAGTTTCCAATGCAGCTGGAAGCCGAGCCAGAGGCAGAGACACTGTTGGACACAGTTGGCAATTACCCTTTGCCTTAACTGTTAACGTGCACGTTAAGTGGCCTGGTCGGGTCGGGTCCGATCTGCGTCCGGGCCAGTTTCTGAGACAAGTTTACAGCTCATAAATATCTGTTTTTATAATACGAATCGCCTGCAGACAATCGCTGGCTAGAGGTCATAAAATGAATATCAAGGTCCTGAACAGTTGAAATAAAGGATTCGTACAAATTGTAGTTATTGTGACCATAAAAGTTGTTAGGCTTTTTTAGCAACCGATAAGATATTGCACATGATTAAAATTGCCTGTCCATTGATAAGAAGAAATTGATTCGCAAGTAATCAATTTCCAATATGACAACTAAAATAGAATATTGACAACATAAAGTTAGTCAGGCATTTATTTAATTTTCCACATAATTAATTTTATTTTCAAATAATGTTTACACCCAAAAGGATATCAATAAATTTTGTTAAATAAGCTAAAGCAAATATTTAAGTTTAAAATTTAATCAATTACACGTCCCATATACATACATATGTAAGTAAATATTTCAAATTAAATGACATTTTTGGAGCATATGTAAAGTGAGTTTATTGCATTTTTTGGCAACCTTAATTTCGGCGCGTTTTTGGCGCGATTTCTGTGCGATTAATGTGGCTCGCATGACAAACAGTCCGTGAAACGCGCCTTTGACATTAGAAATGTGTTTATTGTTTGTGCCATTTAGCTGATATAGTATATAAACATGTATATATGTATGTATGTACAGATAGACTGGTTTGTTATATTAGGTATTAAGCTTTGGTTTGTACTTTTTGCTTGTTTGTTTGCTTTAAAGTTCCTCCAAAAGTTATGATGGCTTCTGATAAGTCTCGGCATAGAATACATATACATACATAAATGTATCTTGTCGTGAGTTTCGCATTTTCTGGAAAGATAAATATTTTGATTAGGCCACTAAATAAAGGTGCGATGTGTATTAAAGTCGCAAAGCTGTGCAAATAAACTGTGCTCCGGAGGATGTATGTTTATATTTCAAGGGAAATTTGCCATGCACAAATATTGAATTAAAGTCACGATCTTTTCTGCTTAATTGCTTTCTTTACAGGCCATGGCAAACCTTTGGAAGAGTTAAGTAACACGGCGAGCGAGCCAAGTGAGGCACCCAAAAATAAAACAGCTGTCACCGCTGGCGAGGAGGTAAGCTAATCATTTGCCTCAGAGAGAGAAGGGTAATTGGGCCAGTGTCCAAAAATCCCGACTTGAAATCACTGACGCATCGCAGGCTTAAAAAAATAAAAGAGGCCCCGAAAATTGAAATACGAGTCGCTGGCAAATGCAGTTGGGCCGCTTTATTTATAAACAGAACCGGAAATTTAACGTTTAAAGAAATTTTTTATTTATTTATTTTCACTTTGATTAAATGCAAGAACCACAAGAAAGACACGCGCGTTGTTTACCTTATGAGGCTCGCAACGCAATTATTGGTGGCCAACATTTGCATAAAATTAAAGACAAGTGAAGTGAAGTGAAGCTAACAGCGATATGAGGGTTTTTAGCGTCTTAGTCACGAAATTCCATAAAAATGGGCTTATAATTGAAACGGGCAACGCAACAGACAGACAGACAAGAAGCTCGTCGTGCGGTTTCAGGTGGTGGATGTGGATTCCCCTGCGTGTTTCACCTGACCACAAAAATGCTGCTGTTGTCAACGTCACAAATGTGACTCAGCCGCGATCAACAGTCAACAATCAAATCACTTTCAATCGAATTTCTATGAAATTTTTCCAACTCTATGACGTTTCAATGTCAGCCAGATCTGAACTAAGAATTATACTCGTTTTTTTCACATTTCAACTGTTTAAATATTTATTATACATATTTAAACTGTCACTAAGCAATCAAGCATTTCTAATTCCGTGTAATATGAGATGAACTTCAAGAGAGTAAACACGAAAACACACGTACCTTTTTTTTGCAGCTGTTGTGGTTGTTGTTGTTGATGTGGTTGTTGAGATCTGCCTCGATTACCTGTTTAGCCTCAAGCTGACTCTCAACTTGCGGCTTTATTAAATTACAGACCAGACCAGACCGATTGTAGTCTACTGACTGAATGACCTTTGGGTCAGTGGAAAGCTCGTGTAATCAGAGTCGGTCAAGAGTACACTCTGCATCTAATGACAGTTATTAGACCTTGTTCATTTCATATCTTTAAGAGGAGCAACGTATACAGTGCGAAAAGTATTTATTTTGACAAAGAAAATTTACATAAATCCGTGTAGTGCTTAAACCCGTTACTTATAAAATAATTAAAAGAGTATATTGTATTCGTTAAAATGTATGTAACAGGGAGAAGGAAGCATCTCCGACCCAATAAATTATATATGGATATTCTTGATCAGCATCAACAGCCGTGTCGATTTAGCCATATCCGTCCGTGTAAGCGCCTAGATCTCAGAGAATATAAAAGCTAGAGCAACCAAATTTGGCCAACAGACTTATGTATATAATATTAACCCCACGCAGATCAAGTTTATTTTCAATTATCACCACGTCCCTTTCCACCTCCGTCGCGAAAAACCACCAAAGTTTTTAGGATATTACGTTTATTTTGGTAATTAACGTTAGCTAATATTATTAGGTCTCATCCTATAAAGTCGCAACAAGATCGGACAAATATAAATGTGGTAATGTCTGATTTAAGTTCTTAAGCAATGCAAGTGCCTATAAATATGCAATAAATTTTTAAATAAGTAATGGGTATACTATGGTGGGGAACTCGACTGTAGCCTTTCCCGCTTGTTTTTATTTCTTTAATATTTCCCATCTTTAAGTTTCGTTTTAAATAAAATAGGTGAACTTTATTGTTGTCGTAATATTTCTCCTAAATTGATGTCATTGCATTACAAGATGATCTCAAATCATGATAAGTTCTGACTGATTTTCACCAGCCCACACACCTATCACTATTAAAATTGCCCACAATTTGTCATATTTCTAACGACACATGACGAAAATCCACTGCAATAAACCTGGCCGACAACAGTTAATAAATCGACATAGAATCACGTGCCAAGAAAAGTTCGTTGCCAAAATTGGACTGCGGCATGCGTCACCATAAATTAGCTTTAAATTCCATTCATGAAATAACGGCGGGAATCTAACAACGGTACAATCATTTTTCAGTTGAACACGGCGACCAATTTAGTGTTGGCCGAAAACTACAAATACGATGTGGAAATACTCGAGTCGGGGGACAATGAAGATGCGGATCGGGACAGCAGCGAGGAGCTGGAGGAACGCTTCAAGGGTCATGGTATCCTGAACTCAGACACAGATGCGTTCGTGGCCGAAAACATTGAAATGACGCCCGTGGACGTGGAGTCGAGTGCGATCAGTGAAAGCCACATGCTGCTCAGTATTATTCTAGTGGTTGTGGCTCTGGTCTCGGTTTGCCTTTACGCTGGACTGGTTATCTGGCGATCGCATTTGGAGTGAGTGTCTAAGCTGCTAATATAATTATTATTGAATCTAATTTGCAATGTGCTAATTGATCTGTGATTGTCATTTTACTTCACAGGCAACGTTATGGCATGCGCGAGCGACTTGTCAACCGGGATGTGGATGAGGACGGCATCGACGATACCGACTATCATGTGGTATATCCTCACACTCTCAGCCCCTACGCTCCAACCACAACCACAATCCCAGCAAGCACAACAACGGCGGCTACGATGCGTTCGTAGTCTGGTGTCAGTGTCAGTTTTGTGTGGGCTGAGATTCAATTAAGCTTAAGTTTATTTTAAATTGCACTTGATAAAAACCGTTAATTGAGGGCTTACATACGAACAAGTGCATGTAATGAATGCCATAAATTTACGCTCACACAGGTGTGTGTTCGGGTGCCTTGTCAATTAACCACATACAGTCACGCGTGAATTAATAATACTAACTAACGGTCATTTTTAGAATAACGATCAACGTCTGGAAGTTTCTAGTGCGAAGTGGACATGCCAATTAGTTTTAAGTTTCTGTGATATTGTTCTAGAGACCCCTTGTACGACTTTATACTAACCACATGCTGAGAGCCAACAATCAAACTTATTTTTAAATAAAACGACTTGATCAATAAATGTTTGCAATAAAATGGAATTTGAACTTTATTTTAAACAGTATGATTTTTAAATCGAAGGCTAAAAAATTAAATTGTGTGAAACAATGACATGCACCTAATTATTATAATAAGAAATATATAAAAATTATCTTTGTTATTTTTCAAAAATATAAACTGTTTGAATTTTACGTATCGTATACTTAATTTGCGTTAATTAAATTAAAGCGAGTTGGCAGCTTTTAAACATCGATAGTATAATTGGTGCCAGTGCTGCCATACTGTTGGTTAAAGCTGTTAAGCGAATCTAACAGAAGAGCTTACCAGCTCAGTATTTTGAAATATTCTCATTCAAATATTGTCAATGAAATATTTATTCATTATTGAAATCTTAATAAATGAAATGAAACATCTTAATAAATCAAAGAAATCTTAATAAAAACGGTTTACGAGCTGGAAATTTCTTTAAACTTAACAGATTTACTCCTCATTAGACAGTACCGCTCCTCGCATAAAATATTTTAGAAACAGCTGTTCGTATTAGCGATTTGCACTTTGAACTTGTACTTGTTTAGTTTAACTGTGCCAAAGTTGAGTGTGCGCGTGTCCTGCACTTGATTTGGTGGTGCTTGTCCTAATTTTTCATTCAGATTCGGTTTAATATTCTCACAGAGCTCTCTTTCGTGCGCGCGCTTTTTGTGCCACAGTAAGTATTGAGGTGCAACATTGATACGACCGGCAACAGGAGCAACATATGTATGTGAGTACATTCACATGTACCTACATGCATATCGTATGCAGTAAACAGTGTCCTGCTCCTTTCGGTATGACTGTTAGCTGGCTGTTATGGGAAATTAACGGAAACGTGTAAAGTTAGAAGTATATTCGTTCACTCGCACTTTCGTGTTACAGCAGTAGAAATGCCATTGCCATTGCATTTCAAACAGTAGTTGAACTTGCTTAATCCTAAGCTTACCTGAAACAGGGACGAAGAGAGCTCGGTTCTCTCTATCTGTAGCTTTGTCTATGCTATTCGTTAGAATGCGAATGCGCACACTTGTCGAACAGTTTCATTGATAAGAACGCAAGTGAAAGTCTCGGCAGAGAGACTGACACGACATTGGTTGTCAGTACACAATTGTCTCGTCGTCGCTGCAGACGCGGCCAAAGTGCAGAGCGAAATACGAAATACGAAAAATATATGTAGTATATTTAAATAGTGCGAAAGTTCTATCGCTGTCCGTGTCCGTCGTGTAGTTGTCAACACCGCATGCAGCACACGCTGTGATTTAATTAATTTATTATATATGTAGTTGCGTGGCTTAATTCAGTTGCCATTGTTGTTGCTTTGATTGCCGCTCGATTCTTAGCTGTGTGTGTGTGTGTGTGTGTGTGCGTTGTCATATCAATTAACGGTAAAAGCATAGCATCGTTTCCGGTGAAATTGTTTTTGTGCTTCCTTTTCGTGCTTCCCTTTATCCTTACGTTGGACCTGGAGGAACAGAGTCGCCCCTCCGCCCACAGCCCCGCCGCTTGCCATTAAACACAACACAGCCATTAAACAAACATCATCTGGACTCAATATGACGCACTGGGAGGACTTTTACAATACACATCTGCCGCCAGCAGATTTCGAGGATAATCGCTCACTCTTAAAGGAGTTCTGCGAGCGACACAATAAGCTGCAAAATCGCATTGTCCTCGTCACGGTAAGTGAATAGAACTTAAGGCCTTCTTAATCCCCGCTAATAATGATAAGCTGGCCATTTTCTCCAGTGTTCCTTCGCTCGCTATTAAAGCCTCTGTACAATTATTATGTCTAATTAATCATTTAGCTGACTCGAAGTCTGATTATTCTCGATATGACCCTATATCAACATACAACAACACACAAAACACTTGTATAATGCAAGGAGCATGGCTCGGTATACAGCTGTTTCGAAAAATCCCAGTCTCTATCACTAGTACTATTGTGCTGACTTGACCAGCGATCCAAGCCTGATGTCTCCTTTGAGACACTAGAACCAGTTGAGAATTATAAGTCGCAAAAGTGATAAAATAGCTGTAAAGATAATTTTATTATGGCCCGATTGGGATGTAGGGTCAATCATTTTCTTTTTTATTTTAGATGCCCCAAGAACTTTTGAAATTTTTTTTTTTTTAAATTATTTACTTACTTATTTTTTTCTTTTTTATTTTTTTAATTTTCTCCTGGTCTGATTGTTTTCTTATTGGGGCTTTCCCAATCCCAGCAGCAAATGTGGAACCAAACTTTTTTCTTTTCATTTTAGATACCCCTGAACATTTAATTACTTAATTTTTTTTATTATGTTATTTAACAATTTTTGATTTTAATGCTTATTTTTTTAAATTGTATTGTTGTTTTATCTGTTTTTAGCCTGACAATAAATAAAAAAATGTATATTAATCATCTCCTATGTTCTTTTTTAGTCTGGCGGCACCACAGTGCCCCTGGAGCATAATACGGTGCGATTTGTGGACAACTTCAGTGCTGGGACACGTGGCTCGGCGAGTGCTGAGTATTTTCTGGATCACGACTATGCGGTGATCTTTATGTATCGACACAAATCATTGGAGCCCTTTACGCGCCACTTTACGGGGCAGCAGTTCTTCGATATGCTGGACATTGCGGACAACAGCCAGAGCTCAACGATAGCCATCAAACCGGATTCGGTGGACGTGTTTGCGCCCGTTCTGGCCAAATATAAGATAGCGCGAGAGACCCAAATGATACTCTATGTCAACTTCACCAGCGTGGTCGATTACATGTGGCTGCTGCGTGCCGCCTGCGAGTGTCTGGCTGCGTTTGAGGAGCGTGCCGTTTTATATTTGGCAGCTGCCGTATCCGATTTCTATATACCCGAGGACATGATGGTGAGTCCCCAATCGGTGTGTGTGTGTGCGTTTGTGTGTGTGTCATGTGGGAAATCTTGTAATTGATTGCACTCGTCATTCAATGACTGGCTTCGTCGCCAGCTTAAGTTGCCTGGAAATTGCTTTTTATCGATTCGCAATGTTGATTGCCATATTTTTATCTTCATATAATTGACGTCAGTCCCAGCAGCAGCAGCAGAAGCAGCACCGGAAGCAGCTTTAAGTCAACTATGACTCCTAACAAGCTGTGTCCTATGTCCTCGCATCTCAAACGCAGCAGTAACTATCTACATATAGATAGATATATACACTCAGCCCTGTCAGTTGCCTTGTGTCATCATCAGCCTTAACATTGTCATCATCATGCCTTTAATTTGATTTGCATAATTTTACTTGTTTTCCCTTTTACTTTTTCTATTTTTTTTTTCCTGGCTTGTGTCCATATTCCCAACCTCCTGGCCACATTTCATTTTCACTTCACTTTTACACTCATTTACATGTTCATGCAGCTCTGGTTGCATCCTCAGCTTGTCAAGTTCACCCCACACCGCACCGTACCGCACCGCTCCTCTCCTCTCTTTCTCTGTATCTGTGTTGGCCTCGTCCTTAACTCATCGCTGTCGCCCATCGCCTGTCTCCTGTCAGCTGACTTACTGCCTTACTATCGTTCGTTCGTACACACAGATATACATATATACAGTGTTTCGCGGCAAAAGGCTTTCAAGTACATACATCAAACGCTCAGTTGCTGGGGGCGTTAGTCGTCGCGTCGTTTTTATACCCTGTGCCGAGGTTGTAGAGGGTGACAGACCTTATAAAGTACACACATTCTTCATCAGCATCAACAGTCGAGTCGATAATAGTTTATGAACTAGCAGATCTCAGAAAGCTTAAGAGGTAGAAGCTCCAAATTTGGCTACTCAGCAATTTTGTAGCTATCTTGTAAGGAATACCTCTTTGCGGGTTTAAAATCTAGTGACAAAAACATTTCATGACGCAAAACTTCTCATATCCAATTTTGTGACGAACGATACTAAATTAAGCATAAAAATTATTATAAAAAAATAGTAACAGTAGTAATAGTAAATTGCTCTAAAAAGTCCTGATTTTCATACTTAATAGAAATATCTTTTTGCAAAGTTAGTTAAATCTATACCTCTCGATCGCTATATATCTCGATCTGATCGGACAGTCGTAGCCAAATTAGCCATTCTTTCTGTAGATATTGCTAGTCGTCTTTCGCATTTTTTGTGAAGATTTCTTCACTAGCGATTTGATTTTTAATCGATTAAATCTGATTTGCAATTAAAATAATTAAAAATTGAATGAAATTTAAATAATCAGGCCTGTTCCGGATTTTACTGTTTACTTTTTAACATTTAGTGATATGCATTTATTCACTTTGAATTAAGACTAAGTGTTTGAAAATTATAATTTTTCGCTTTATCAGACTTAAACTCATCAACTCAAAGTGATATCAAAATATATATCCGCTGAATATCGCCGAAATGATATTAGAGCAGTTTAAAGAAATTCAATTCCGACAAATCTTATCGAAAGTGAAGTTCGGAACAGGCCTGAATATGTTTTAATTCAAAAAAATTTGAAAAATACAAAATTCCTGAGTAAAACCATATTTCTGTTCTTTAAACAAATCGATTAAAATTGTTTCAAGATCGGATCGCATCGATTCGCAAATAGAGTATCTCGTAGTCGTGCACTCTCGACCAAAGCTGTTTTAGTTGTTTCCACCTAACATTTCAAACGCAAACATACATACATATACAAACCGACACCAACACACACACATAGTCATGCACATGGTAAATAGTATAGCAGGTAAACAGAAAGTTTTTCCACTTGTCGCCTACCTTTCAGCCTCTCAGCTTCGGGCTGGCATTTTCAACGCTCTATTTCCGTTCAGCTCGTGCATTTCCGCTCGGCCTTCTGCCTGCTTAAGGCGTTCAGTTCGCTCTGAGTGTCAATGGCTGGTGGTTGGTGGTTGTGGGGCGTTAGCCACAAATCGACCGTCTGCTTGATTGAATTGTTAGATGGAATGTTCTGCCAACTCTTCGTTAGTTGTTATACAAAGCTCAACATCGAAAGAATTGCCTCTTGATGATAATGATGTGTGTACATTCAAATTTATGCGCATATACTGTTGCAAATTCTACGGAAAATCGAGCCAGAAGGACCTCGACATCCGACAGTCGATTGCCTGTAAATTTAATTTGCATAATGCCCGAGTGCATCTGCTTTGAGTCCTTCTGACACATTCAGAGATGCATTTGCATTCTTGACTTTAAATAGAATATCGTAAATATTATATTTGAATAGACAGAGATTATACTAAGTCATGTGCATAATCGATGCACAGAACACATCTTTGATGTGTATGTATAAAGCAACAAACGGATACAAACTATTGCATTCATTTAGGCGCTTGCGTTGCAACTTAAAACAGTTTTAACTTTTGTTATAATTGTCTAATTTTAAAGACATTAACTGTAATGATTAATAAAAAATTCAATTAAATTTTAAATACATTAAGTGAAATGATTCGTAAAAGCTAAAGGGACATTAACTATCTTAAATACTGTGGGTATATATTGCTTTATTACACCAAGTTTGAAGTCTTAAGCTCTTATAGACTCTCAGATTCAGGTGATACAATAAATCCTTGTATTTAACAATTAACTGTATGTCCAAAAAGTATTTCGAATAAATAAACTTGTTGAATTCGACCTGAAAATGTATAATTCATAAGATAGAGCTAAAAAGCTCGCTAAACATAATTTTTGCAAGCTTTAGGATAGCGAGAGTATGTCAACACGAGCCTGGAGATTCAATAACAAGACAAAGAAAATCAATTTCTAATTTTACTTAGACTACAGCGAGGAGCCTTTAAATAAAGTGCAAATAACGTGAGATTTAATATAAATTTGGGGCTGATAAACACCGTCGCTAAAGTAAATTCTAATAAGCCAAAACCAACATGAAATTATAAATGTAAACCACACAGAGCAAGAGAAAAGAATTGAAATGAAAGAGAAAGAGAAAGATAAGAAGAAGAAGATACTGTTTGGCTTAAACTAACGGCAAACAGAGGAGACGTGCTGAAATCCTTAAATCAAATCAAAAGATTTTACAAGAGCACGCATGAACGCAAACAAAGAGACATCAACTTATACAGTAATGCTAAAGCACTAACACACACACACACAAAGACAAACACACATATAGCTAGTGGGTACAATGACACAGCATTGGGGCAATGGGAGTGAGCGAGATAGTTAATGGGAGAATAAGAAGCAAATTCAATGTCAACAGCTGTTGGCAGTTCTTAAAACCAAGCCCAACAAGTATGAATAAGTTTGACTACTCAAGTGGAGAATGCTTTGCTCGACGAGCAGATACCCTACTCTAGTAATTTTAAGTGTAAAAGTCTGATATGAATAGTATTAAACCCGACACTTCGATTTATAAATTTAATAAACTGAGAATTATAGAATTCTTTTTCTTGATTTTAACAGGGGCATAGATGTAGTTAAATTGATCTATTTAATCTGCTTTACTTTAGAGTAGAAACAAACATATTATCCTTTATCCAAGTTCCTAGCTTAACTTATTATCATATCTATTTATATCTGCTTAACTACAGAAACTCTCTTAAAATCTCATCTTGCTTAGAGAAAAGGTACTTGAAAGTATTATCTGATTATTAGGAAAATGCAAAAAGAAACGTCAACGAAATAATGACGAGAAATTTCCACTGAATTGATTACGCTACTTTGCATCAGCAAACAAAAAGGATTTTATTGCTAAGAGTTTACTAAGAACTATTGAACTTGTAGAAATTCTTAAGGTCATGGCTGCTGCGATACCCATTATTTTTTTCTCATTTTTATTTGTTAAAGTTCAGGGCATAAAAACTTATTGCCACAAGAGCGTAAAGTTTGAATTAGCAGAAATGCTGCGCAGTCAGCGCTGGCGTTGTGCAATTGTCAATGTCATTTTAGCTTGTCTTCGTTGTCAGCTTAATGCCTGCAGCTATGTTTTTCATTTCTCTCTGGCACTCGCACAATATCCTGGCTACTTAGGCTTCTGTCCTTCTGTCTTCCGTTGCTCATCCTGCCGGCTTGTCTGCCAGTCGCTTTGTGTCCTGAATGAATGAAACTGGTCATCTGGTCAGCTTAGAATTTTTAGACGGAGAGATAAAGAGAGAGAGGGAGAGAGAGAACGGGCAGCAAATAAACGTTGACGTTCAACAAGTTGCAAACCGACAACCGCCCACATGGCGTATGTGTAATATTTAAAGCGCCTTTAAGGCAAGTGTGCAACGAAGCGTCGCCTACAGCTCATTACATCTGAGCTGTGCTGTCAATTAATTAATAATTAATTATGTAAAGCCAGACTTTCTGGGGTGCCACAGACATCGCTTTCGCTTAAATTTCACTTAAATTTTCATACAAATTTAAGTGAAATTCAAGTGAAATTCTGTAGCACCCTTGCTTAATTCGTGTTTAGTATCGAGCTGTAAAAATTGTAAAAAAAAAAATCGAGCTGTCTGATTTGGTTTGTGTGGTTGGGTTTCTAAATTCATTCTGCACTCATATTCTATTCATTTAATTCAAAAAACTTTTTGCCATAAGATAACCATTTTCGAAATATTAATATTTTTAATCTCCTTTTTATACTGAAACGCTTACATTTTTTGTAATCAATCATGCCAAAATGAACAAACCAACTTTAAAATTTCATAATGTCATTTAAATCATAATTTATTCTCCATACTTGTTCTGCGGTTAAATCTTATAAGGTATCGATATTTCTGCATCGAAAGTTAAATCTGTAGTACAACATATGTAGATTTCCAAAACTATACAAGCCTTACACTAGTCGGCATATTTATTTTCACAGCATTTAAAGTTAATTCATCTAAAATTTTGAGCTTATTTCATGTACATTTTGGCATTAATGGAAAGGTCATTTCAATTCCGTTTGAATGAAAGAAAACTTTCCTTAACCCATTAAGTACCCATTGAACATTTTGAATTCTTGTAAAAGTCTATTTTGAAACTTTTTTCCTCGATTTCTTTCAAAAAATGTTTTGATGCAAAAAAATTCTTCAAACAATTTTAATAGTGACTGCAAAAAAAAAATTTCAAAAATCTCTTCGCTAGTATTATTTAAAATTTTTTGAAATCTTTTACTACTTTTCATACAAAAAGTGCCTTTTTTGCAGTTTTCAAAAAACTATAAAAAATATAAGTCTTTGCAATCTCTGAAAATGAGTATGATAATGCCTACAGAATGTAACATAAATACATACGAAGGATATCTGTGCATAACAAAATACTAAGCACGACAGAAGTCCCACTTAATTCCAGCTCATCTCTAATTTGTTTCAGTTTGTGTGTTTGAATGTGCTGCCGTTGTGTGTGAGGTTTATGGTTGGTAATTTCGATGCAGTGCTCATCCGCATCGTTGACTTGTCATATCATTAATATGCTAAACCACCGACATCAACAATTTCAGCCCACACACAAAATGCAATCGGGAGATGGCGCACCAACGATTTCACTGCAATTGGTGCCAAAAATGTTGGCTCCATTGGCCAGCCTGTGGGTGCCGCATGCATTTGTGGTGTCCTTTAAGCTGGAAACGGATGAGAATCTATTGATTGTCAAGGCACGTGACAGCCTCAACAAATACAAGCACAAGGTAAGCAGCAATGTCGTTTTACTGTTTTAGTTTTCTTCATTTTCCATTTCCATTTCCATTGCATGCATTTTCCCCGTTTAGCTGGTGATTGCCAACGTGCTGCAGACACGCAAACATCGCGTGGTGTTTGTAACGCCAACAGATTCCTATGAGCTGCATTTAAGTCGCGAGCAGGCGCTGCAGGGCCTGGAGATAGAGGAGCCCATTGTGGCCGATGTGGTAAGTGTCCTCTGCACCTGAAATGCAACAACAACAACAACACAGCCATGGCCATTTAACAAATCCCTTCCTGTTGTTCGGTTTTTTTTCAGGTGCAAAAACACGGCGATTTCATTAGCAGCGCCGAACAGCGCCAATGACCAATGTCGATGCGCCGACGGCAACAACATCAGCAGATCCATCAACACCAGCAGCAGCAGCTCCAGCATCAGCACCGACAAATGTCGAGCAGTAACGATGACACCGCCGACGCCGCCGCGAATTATTGCGTGACCACTTCGCATTATTGTCGCGTGCTAAATCCGGGCACGCCAACCTTTGGCCGCAAATATTGAGCTGGCGTCCGTTTTTTATTTTATTTTAATTTTTGCATATAACCTACGTTTAAGCAAAATTCATCTACATAATTGTATATTTATGGTTAATAGTGTCTGTCCATCTATTTATGGTCACGCCCCATAATTGATGATGGTTAAAATAGCATGTATTGTTTGTATTTATGTTTTGTTTTGCATTGTTTGTTGTAAATGTATTTGGTTTACTGTCCGATTTATTGAATGAAAAAATGATGTCACCTTTTAATTCTTGATGTTCTTATTTTTGTTATCGCGCCTTGTCAGCTCCACATTTATGTCATCAAGCATACGCACTGTTGTGCTTCCGAGAGTTGACATTAATTTGAGATCATCAATAAACGTTTTTGATGCCAACTCACAAAATGGCAAGTCCAAATGTACACAACCGCCCACATACTAACACACACACACACACACACACAGACAGGCACATTTTGAAGGGAGGTTCGTGAAATTGCAATTTGCTGGCTGGCCCTGGCGGCTGTCAGTTGCAGGCAATGCGACAATTGATTTATAAAGTCGTGCAGCAACAACAACAGCAACAAGCAAGCAACAGCAAACGGTTGAAACACAGTCAGGACCGCCTAATGTCCTTGAATATTGAAATTGATGGTGGCATATACATAATACCTTGACGCTGGCCTGGCTCAAGCAGGTCAAGTGGTGTCTAAAGGTCAGTCCTGCAATACAAAATAGACTTCTGACAGCTGCCACTCGCAAATTAAATTTTAATTGGCTTGAAGGAAGCACAAAAATAAAACAAAATAGCCGAACAACAAGCGAGAAAAACTAATTAACGCAGTGCACAGTATGCAGATACACACTCTGACATACATACACATATACATACCTGGCATAAGGAAGGAACCGTCACAGACAGCACAGACAGCGCAGACAGCGTTAACTGCCTCTTGGGGTTCTTGGGGCTTTTCAGGCTGCCTTTTTTCTCATTGTTTTTCTTTTTTTGCACATGTTTATTGCATGTTCTGTTACTGCCGCCCGTTAAATATTATCTACGGCTTTGGCCGTAATATTTAACAACTTTTTGCCTTTAATACAAATGTGTGTGTGTGTTGGTGCATACATCAAATTAAATTTTATTGCGCCTTCACGTACGACAAACACACACACAGATAGGCAGTGCATTAAGTAAATAAAGTACTATGTATCTCTGGTCTTGGAAATGCTTCCTTTCTTTTTAAACCAATTTTCTTTTCGCTTTATGCTAATTTCAAACGGATACTACTTATTAGCCACTTTTTTTGTGTTGGCAGCACGAAATTATTTTGTTTGGTTTGTGAAGCAACAAAATGTTGAGTTATAAATCGACCCGCGGTGCTTTAAAATGAACACCTGCAATCAGCTTCTTTTATATTTTTTATTTTTATTACGTCTATGCTTTTATATTGCCGAATACGCAACCACATAATACACACACTTAGCAGGTCCTGTGTCCAGCCAGTTGTGTCCTTGCCAATGCCACGCCCACAATAAACATTCTGAGCAAGTTTCAGGCTTTTCTGTTTCTTTTGTCTGAGCGTATTGACTCCCATTCAAAATACATACAAATGATGAAATTTAAATTGATGTGGGTTAGATAAAGAACAATGCTAGATAATTATTTAAATTGTTTATAATTATTTGAAATGTTTATTAATTGACCTAGTTAAGCTATAGATATTATGATGAAGTTAAAGGTATTAAGAAAAGATTTGAAATTTGTATGTGTAAATTATTGAAAATTTTCATATCCGTTTTTAGGACTGAATTCATTTCCATAATAGAAAATTTGTGAACTTCTGTAATTAAACGAGAATACTCTGAAGGGTTCCCGAAATAATATTTCAAAAAACTTTATCAGAATTTTCATTAAATTTTCTAAAAAGTTAAACATTTAATAACAATAAAAATATAAACATATTTAATATGTAAGTAGCTATATATCTATCATTCAAATAAAACTCAGCAGATTCACAAAACAAATCTCGAATAATAAATCAAAAAGAAAAGGGTAAAATGTTATTTAAACTATCCATATTTAATATTAAGTAAGGAAATACATAACAAAGTGTATTTCAATATAAATCTAATAGAAAAATGCATTCATCCTTGGAAATTATAATAAAATAAAATATCGAAACAAAACAAAAACGAACCAATCCAATACTATTTCAATATTCTGGGCAATCGGACCAAATATACCAATCAGAAAATAATAGAATTTGAAGTATATATCGAACAAGATTTTACATTAAATTGCTAAATACATATACATAAAGAAAATACATGTACACCCATAAGTATATATTTATTAACCTATAGGTATATCTACATAAATAAATACATACACTATTGCGGTTATTTACTCTACACGACTCGCAAGTTATTTACAAAATTGTTAAACAACATTAAATTGATCTACGTATGTATTATGCAGCAATCTATTAATTGTTGAAATTGGCCAAAAACTAATTGAAGAGTTTAAAATTTAAAATTACCAATTTATTGCAATATTCTGCACTTATACATTGTAATGAATAATGAAAAACTATCTAAATATCAAGAGCTATTATATTTATCTGTAAAACTGTTGTAAAATGTTTGGTATTATAAGTATATTGAATGTACTTCTACATATATATATGTCTAGAATCAAATATTTATTGAATGTGCATATATTTACATATTGTATAGTATGTGTGTACACACACACACACACATATGAATATTTCTACATGCTCCCATATACTCTTTAAATGTGTATGTAATAAACTGATGGAAATATAGCTTTAAATGTTTTAAATTAAATACCCTTCTCTTTTTTCTTAGTCTCAAAAGTGCAACTATGAAATTTTATAGAACTCATGTATTTTATTATGTATATTTTTCAAATGTTAAATTCACAGACATGGTAAATATTTTAGATAATCAATTTTGCTCAAAGTGATCAATATATCTATAATAATGATGGGTTTGTAAACATTATTCACCAATTTTTACATGTGGAATTTTAATTTTGTAATTGAACAGTTAAATGCAAGAGCTGTATTTATAAAAATTATCCGTTTTATGTATGCTTACATCAGAATTTTTATAATGAGTAAGAGTAATTCAGCTATCCAAGTCCGTAAACTTAAACTTGAGAGGTATATCAGGTTTACTGATAAGTACCGAGCGGAAAGCGTTCTCCGTGGAATGATTAAACTCCACCTTGAAGTTCCGAATAAGCCGAGCAATTCCCAATTCAAGTTCCATATCCACAATGCGCTTTCCCACACACATGCGAGGCCCAAAGCCGAAAGGCAAAAACACAAATGGGTTTGTGGATTTCAACGGATTTGCCGGGCACTTGGCCGAGTCCGCATCACTTCGAATCCAGCGCTCTGGCAAGAATTCTGAAGATCGTGGAAAGTATTGATCACTTGAGAGTGAGTTCAAGGGAATCATGGAGACGAATGTGCCCGCAGGCACCTTATAGCCACTGAGAATACAATCCCGATTGGTTGTCCTTGTATTTCCAATAACAAGAGGATATATTCTTTGCGATTCCTTGACGCAGGCCCTTAAGTACGGAACATTCATCATGGAGGCCTCCGTGAATTCCGAGTCCTTGTCGGGCAAGACTCGCATCACCTCCTCTCGCAACTTGTCCTGCTTCTCCGGGTGGGTCGCGATGCACAACATTGCAGCGGTGAATGTACTTGAAGTCTAAAAATATTTGATTAAGATGGAGTTAACTTTTTTATACATCTACTTACGGTATCGACTCCAGCCATTAACATGTCCATGGCCATAATTGTGGCCACTTTCTTGTCAATCTTCAGCAACTTCTCCAGCACACTCTGCTCGTTCTCGGGCTTAACCACTCCATTTTTTTCCTCCATCTCTAGACGCTCCACGGCCTCATTGACGTACTCCAAGGTCACGTCCTTTATGTTGTCATGAGCATTCATCAGTTTCTTCATCATGGGTGTTTGAAAGTAGCGCCAAATTGAGGGTTTCATATCCAAAACGGCACCGTATGTAAAGAATTCATCCAAGCTCTTGAAAAGCAGCTTGACTCTATCGCTTGTTTTAGATTCCTTGAGAAGTCCGAGCTGTTTGTCCAACGCAACCACGGAAACCGATTCCAAGGTCCAACGGTTAATCTGTTCAAGAAAGTTTTCCGGAGTCTCTAGTGTGTTGGGATCTCTTATTGCCTTGATTCTATATTAGATAGGTCAAGGATTTTTTAATACAATTACATTAGAAAGGATTTCTACCTACTTTTCGACAAATTCACGGTTCACTTGAGACATTTTCTGGTAATAAAGTCGTACATTTTTGGGTTTCATCAGTACCGGATTCACAATGCTCCGGAACTCGCCCCAGGCCTTACCTTGGGAAGAAACTAGACCTTCAACGCCTTGGAAAAAGTCCTTACGATGTTGCTGTCTATAATATTTTACTGTATCAAAGCCAGGTCGATCAGGCCAAATGCCTTCATGCCGAAAGACAGTCGCAAAATCCTTTGGATTAAATGTAGTTAGAATCAGATCGCGACCGAACATTGATGGCATTATAAAGAAGTCACCGTAATCCTTGCGCATGGCCATCATCATTTGGACCAAGTCCATATTCTTATATTTGCCACCGGGAAATTTCATATTATAGGTAAGTGACAATGCTCCGGCTGCTGGAATCTCGTCAAAGGGACGCGCCTGTTGCCACTCAGCATCTTCCCTGGTGACTCTTTCTTCCATGACTTCGGCAGCTGCATTGCTTTGATAACGCTAGCACGAAAAACACTGTTAAGATTATAATATATTCTTATCTATAGGTGTAAACTATTTACTTGCTGTCTGATCGCATTTGCGAAGAGAGAAACGCCCGTTCTCTGACTCTGAATTATAGACACACAATTGCGTATTTTCCACATTTTGTTAAATTCTCCGTCTACACTCGGTCGGCTCTGAATTCATACTACTTGTCGTGTTCAAGTATTATAGCACAGCCGAAAAAGCTTTTACGGCTTTGCACAAACTAATTCAACAAGTTTATTAAGCATCTTAAACAATCGTTTTTTTTAAGCTAAAGCTCGTGTCGCTTGTGTTTTTAATTCCACTTTGAATTTTGATTGATATTGTTAGTTTATTTTATTTAGTTCTGCTGAACAATAATGATTCTGATTTTATCACTGTGGACAGCAGGCCGCGCTAGTGACGAGCACATCAAAGCGTTGAGATAGCTTAAAGTGTGTGAACGTGGACTTATTTCCGACCATAAATCCAGAAAATTTTGTTCTACGACTTTTTAAAAAAACCGCTAGCTTAGTCGAGAATTGCTTTAGCCCGCTAAAAATGACACCCCCATAGTTTCCAAGTGACAAAAGCTACAGATATGGTAAGCATATCGCTGGAAAGGAATTTTGAATGGCTTTGACATAGCTATAACTTTTTTCTTAAGTATAAAGGTAAAAGGCTACAGGTAAGATCAGAGAAAACAAGTCTAACGATTTTTATTAATTTCCAATATGTTGTAGTACATATGTAAAATTTCGCGTATATTATTGAGAATGTTTTTGTCACTAGACTTTTACCTCGTAAAATGTTTTTTAATAAATTGTTTACTTGAAATTTGCTAAAAGTTTCCTTATCTATCATCTTATCAGTGCAAAGCTTTATTATTATTGTTTTATATAGTACACATTTTTTAGCATTTCTTATCAATAAAATGTACCGTAGGTAAGTGCTCATAACCAAAGTAAATCGTTCATTCGGCTATAATGAAACTTTCTCAATTAATAATTTGTTTTTGTTCATGTTTAATTAAGAAAATAATTTATAAGTTTGTAGCCTGAAAACAATGATTTAATCTGCTGTTAAAAATTTTCAGTTTCTTTGATTCTGCATAAATTTCTCCAATCGTATCAAAACAGAGTCCTTCTTTGTTATTTGTTGAATATCCAGAAATCATATGTGGTAAATCAGGAGAATACTGCACTGTGACACGATAAAATATAAACATTAAAAAAACAGGAAGATAGTCCCCATAGAAACATCCAAACAAATTTAACTTAAAAACTCCAGGTAATATTTGTAGACCGTATTATCTACCATCACAAAAAAAAGATTATTCCATTATCTACTAAAAAATGTATTGTGCAACTGTATTTTAACGAAATTTCTCGAGCGATTAGAATTTTCGTATATACCGACTACTTAGTAACACAAATAAGGATTTAGAAATAATTTTTTAAAATTATAGGCATTATAGCTCTCATTTTTTGATTGGAAACTACTAATTTAATAAGCACAAAGAATTTAACAAATTTTAAATAAACTTCACATTATGTAAATACATTTTTTTTTAAATTTAAATATACTTCTCATTATGTCAATATATCATCAATATATTCATCATTTTTGAATATATGTAAATAGGTAAATACTAAGTGGGTAATTTTTCTCGTGTCATGTACAGCTCGATTTAAATGATTGAACAGGTAAAATGCAAAAACTGTATTTAAAGAAATTATCAGTGATAAGTGTTAACACCTGTTATATGAATGTCAACATCAGTTGATAGAATATTTACACTGAGTAACAGTAATTCAATTATCCAAGTCCGTAAACTTAAACTTGAGTGGTATATCGGGCTTATTTATGAGTACCGAGCGGAAAGCGTTCTCCGTGGAATGATTAAACTCCACCTTAAAGTTTCGAATAAGCCGAGCAATTCCCAACTCCAGTTCCATATCCACAATGCGCTTTCCCACACACATACGAGGCCCAAAGCCGAAGGGTAAAAACACAAATGGGTTTGTGGATTTCAACGGATTTGCCGGGCACTTGGCCGAGTCCGCATCACTTCGCATCCAGCGTTCTGGCAAGAATTCTGAAGATCGTGGAAAGTATTGATCACTTGTAAGTAAGCTTATGGGAAACATGGAGACGAATGTGCCCGCTGGCACTTTATGGCCACTGAGAACACAATCCCGATTGGTTGTCCTTGCATGGCCAACGACAAGAGGATACATTCTCTGCGATTCCTTAATGCACGCCCGTAAATACGGTACATTCTTCATGGAGGCCTCCGTAAATTCCGAGTCCTTGTCGGGCAAGACTCGCATCACCTCCTCTCGCAACTTGTCCTGCTTCTCCGGGTGGGTCGCAATGCACAACATTGCAGCGGTGAATGTACTTGAAGTCTAAAGAAATTGATTAAGATTGAGTTAACTTCTTTATACATATACTTACAGTATCGACTCCAGCCATTAACATGTCCATGGCCATAATTGTGGCCACTTTCTTGTCAATCTTCAGCAACTTCTCCAGCACACTCTGCTCGTTCTCGGGCTTAACCACTCCATTTTTCTTCTCAACCTCAAGTCGCTCCAGTGCCTCGTTGACGTACTCCAAGGTCACGTCCTTAATGTTGTCGAAAGCCTTCATTAGCTTCTTCGTCATGGGTGTTTCAATGTATCGCCAAAGTGAGGGTTGAACTTCCAATACGGCTGCATATGTGAAGAATTCATCTAAACTCTTAAAGAGTAGCATGACACTATCACTTTTCTCAGTTTCCTTGAGAAGTCCGAGCTGTTTGTCCAAAGCAACCACAGACACCGATTCCAAGGTCCACCGATTAATGTGTTCAAGAAAATTGTCCGGCGCCTCTAGTGTATTGGGATCTCGAATGGCCTTGATTCTGGAATAAGTCAAATATTTTTTAAAAATTAAATTTGAAAGTGTTCTTTTCACCTACCTTTCTACAAATTCGCGGTTCACCTGGGACATTTTCTTGTAATAAAGTCGAACGTTCTTGGGTTGCATCAGCACAGGATTCACAATGCTTCGGAACTCGCCCCAGGATTTGCCTTGCGTAGGAATAAGACCTTCAACGCCTTGGAAAAAGTCCCTTCGAAATTTCTCTCTATGATATCTGATGGTATCGCTGCCTGGTCGATGAGGCCAGATGCCCTCATGCCGATAGACAGCTTCGAAATCTTTTGGATTAGATGTCATCACAATTGGCTCGCTGCCGAACAACCCTGGCATGCGAAAGAAGTCACCGTAGTCCTTTTGCAAGTTCAGCATCAATTGGGACAAGTCCATATTCTTATATCTGCCACCGGGAAATGCCATGTTATAGGTAAGTGACAATGCACTGACCACTGGAATCTCGTCAAAGGGACGCGCCTGTTGCCACTCTGCATCATCCCTGGCGACTTTCTCTTCCTTCACTGCTGCGGCTGCATTGCTTTGATAACGCTAAAACGAACAAGTGATAAGATTTGATTGTATCCTTATCTATATAGCAAGTGTAAATTAGTTACTTTTGCAAAAAGAGCAACGCCCGCTCTTTGACCCTGAATTATGGCCACACAATTGCGCATTTTCAGCATTTTGTCCAATTCTCGGTCTTCACTCGGCCGCCGATGAAATTAAACTATTTGCCGTGATCAAATAATAGGTATAATGTGTTAATGCTCTCAACCGAAAAAGCTTTCAGCCAGAGATAGCGTCCAAAAATATTAAACGATTTCTAGCTGGCTCTCTCTTTCTCTCTCTCTCTCTCTCTCTCTCTCTATTTCTCTTTTCAGAGAGTGCGTAGAACGAACGTAAACAAAATATAAACAAGTTTATTAAGCTTATTAAATTATTGGTTCTTGTTTTGTATCGTTGATGTCAAAGCTTTTCTCGCTCATATAAATTTACTTTTGAATTTAATTGAAAATGTTAGTTTCATTTGTTTTATTCTCTTAAATGAACATATTTCTCAATATTATGTATCTTTCTTATTAATCTTATCTAACATTTTATTAAGTCAAAGCTTTTCTAATATTTATACATACAGGGGTGGTCAAAAGTATTTACACAACACTTAAAGTTAATTGTACTCGTAATTTGAGCTTACTTCATGTAAAGTTTGGTATCAATGGAAAGGTCTTTTGAATTCCTTTCAAATGATACAAAAATCCGTTTAATCCGTTAAGTACCCACTGATAAATTTGAGTTTTTGTAAAAGTCAATTTTTTTGACTTTTTTCGTGGGTCTCAAACAAAAAATGTTTTGATGCAAAAAGTTTCTTCAAACAATTTAAATAGTGACTGCAAAAAAAAATTTTAAAAAATCTCTTCGCTAGTATTTTTTTTAATTTTTTGAAAACTGCAAAAAAGGGACTTTTTGCACGAAAATGAGGAAAAAGTGCCTTTTTGGCAGTTTTCAAAAAATTATTAAAAATACTAGCAAAAAGATTTTCTAAAATTTTTTTTTGCAGTCACTATTTAAATTGTTTGAAGAAACTTTTTGATCAAAACATTTTTTGTTTGAGACCCAGGAAAAAAGTCAAAAAAATTGACTTTTACAAAAACTTAAATTTATCAGTGGGTACTTAATGGGTTAAGGAAACTTTTGTATCATTTGAAAGGGAATTCAAGAGACCTTTCCATTGATACCAAACTTTAGCTGAAGTAAGTTCAAATTATGAGTAGGTTTAACGTTAAGTGTTGTGTAAATACTTTTGACCACCTCTGTATATGTATGTTTTTGCTAGCATTTCTTATCTACAAATATGTATATGCACTATAGATATGTCTGTAGTGTAGATAAATATACTTAACGAATGTAAGCCGTTAATACGGAAAATCAAGTTGCGTAATTTATTTTAATTTGATTTAGAATATAAATTTATTTATTATTAATATTATTTATGTGTAAAATGTAAGATACACTGGCGAACATATTTATTGGCACAGCAAACATTTTGAGATTTGGGGGCTTAATTGTTCCCTTATCGTAAACATATTGGTATCAATGGAAAGGTCATTTAAATTCCGTTTGAATGATAAAAAATTTTCCTTAACCCATTAAGTACCCTTCGAAAATTTCGAGTTTATGTAAAAGTCAATTTTCGAAACTTTTTTCCTCGATTTTTTACCAAAAATTTTTTGATGCAAAAAAAATCTTTAAACAATTTAAGGAGTGACTGCAAAAAATTTTTCAAAAATATTTTTGCTAGTATTTTTTATAATTTTTTGAAAATTGCTAAAAAGGCACTTTTTGTGTAAAAAGTAGGAAAAAGGGGTTAAAATGGTCATTTTTAGGATTTTCAAAAAATTATAAAAAATACTAGCAAAAATATTTTTGAAAAATTTTTTTTGCAGTCACTTCTTCTTTGAATTTTTTACAATTCG
>JBAMBJ010004095.1:0-10759 GCA_037043495.1 Drosophila recens
ACTATTTTCAATGGGCAAAGGGACTAAAAAGAAAAGTAATTCAAATATTTTAAATATATGATATAATAAAATACAAGTTGGTGTCAGAGACAGAAATAGACATACTCGCATACGTATGCTCATATGTGTATGTATGTGTGTACACATACATTTGTACAAGTGTAAAAAGATGCCGTTAGCACACTTCGAATGATTTACGCCCTCGTAACAGATACAAAAACGCTTATCTGCAGATATCTGTAATGCCGACTGTAAAGCCCAATAGTTATGTGTATGTGATTGTGTTTAGAAAAAACACATTTTGTACACCCTTTCTGTGCTCTAGTAGGGAATAATTTAATGTCTTTTAAAATTGTACCATCATGGCAAATACGAGAATAGCATATCTTATAACAAAAATTCTCGTTACGTTGTAAAAGTCTAGTGACGAAAACATTTTCATGCCGTAAAATTTCTGATATTCAATTTTGTGACGAAAAATATTAAATTATTATATGAATGATGTATTACAATTATTATTATATTCTTCAAAACCACCAAAATGTGAGATAAACAATCTTTTTTTACCTGTACCCTTTTACCTAAGTACTTTAGAAAACTTTGAACTTAACCTAAGAGCCCTTGAAAATCCTTTTCGTACATATCTGTAGCTTCTATCGTTTGGATACTGTGAGGGTGTCTTTTCGAGCGGGCTTAGCGATTTCCCGCAAAATTAGCGATTTTTGAAAAAGTTGTAGAACAAAAGTTTCTAGATTTATGAACGGAAATAAGTCCATATTCACAAATTTAAGTTATTTCAACGCTTTGTTACATTTAAATTTTGCCCTTCCCACTAACACCTGCTTATCTTACGAGCCAGGTGATTCTTACGTCACTAGCGCGGACTATCATCCACATTGATTGGTTTTTCCATATTTATTTTTCCACTATAGCATATTGCTGCTTTAGACACGATCTGTTGAAAATTAGGATTTATAATGAAATTGTTTCGAGGCTCTCGAGATATCTTAAAGAATCTCGCAACTTATTTACTAAAAAATTGTCTTTACTTATCTGAACCAAAAGCTAAACCATAAAGCTAAAATATTTCTGTGAAAGTTAAGTGTTTCAGTTCTACAACCAGTGAAAAGTTGAAATTATAGATTAAAGTGTGCTGAATAATAATTAGATCTCTATTCGATAAAAATTATAAAACTTGAGGAATATGGCAAGCAAAAGAAGTAATCATGTTTTATTTTGGACCACGCTATGTACATTGATAGTCTGCCTAATATTGATTGCAATGTTCTCTGGCTACTCCCATGCACCTGGTAAACTCAAGATAATACTGATAACACTGGTATTTGTGGTCTTCTTTCACTATCTGATCGGAGATCCCATCAAGTTTGTATTACAAGCCATTGATGCCTCTTTTTGGCTTTCCCAAAGTCGAAAGATTTCCATAGATGAAGACAGAATCCATCACAATCGTCTGGATTATCTGAAATTGCGACTTCAGGGGTTGCGTGGAATTCACTATATTACCGAACGCCATCGGAATGAGCAGCTTAATATCAAGTATAGACATATTGTGAACGATTTTTGGTTATATGGAAAATACTTTTGTTTTTTGGTGTGCATGATATTGATAACACGCGATGAGCACAAGTTTTATACTACAAAACACATCAAGCAACTGTTTTATAAGAACGACACTGTCTATTTTGGTTTATCAGAGATCCATAAAATAACCGACGTCTATAAGTTCATTGAATCATCACTGATAAACGCATTCAGCCCGGAACTAGGAAATTGGGTGCATGGCGAGCAGACGGTTTTATTGGGAGTTGTCCGTCTGCGTCAATTGCGTCTCACGGATCAGCATTACGGATTAAGTGAGCCTCAATTCACGGATGAGAAGTATATGCCCGAATGGCGATTGCCATACGAGGAGTTGCCCTACAACAACATTTATTGGCGCATCTTCGAGCCCTGGATACCGATGAAAACGGACACTTTTAAAAATCTGCTAATGAATTTTAAGCACTATGGGTACTACCGGAATTACCCAGAGTTAGAGGGATACAAAGCGTTGCTCGCTCGTAGTCGACAGAATAGTCTGCCGATTCTAAAGTATCTTACAAGATTACAAGTGGCTTAATTACAACACTTCGGCTTTATTTATGGACTTCTGCGTTGTACAATGTGGATTCGAACACCTTGATTTTGTGCACCTTGCGGGTGGAGCAGACTCCGTTTGGTAGTACAATTCCATATGCGGACGTAGAGTCCATTAGACTATTTGAAAATCTCAGCTATATGTCCAATTTCACCTTGATTATTCTGATATTGTATACCATTTTCTTCATTCAGTTTTTCAAGGCGCTTTTGGTGAAGTTGTGGTTCAATCCCCGTGAAATACGTGATTCATGGAACCAAGTGGATGTTGGAATTTTTCTACTCAATTTGATCTTATTGACCCTGATTATAATTCGCGAATCGATGGTATCGTCGATTCTCGATGAGATCCAAGAGGCCAGCAAAATGCAGTTCATTGAATTGAGATATGCGAGTCGATTGCACATGGCCATAAATATTGTGCTGGGTTTACTCATCGCCATTGCCACGTTGCGAATATGGAAAGTATTGCAGTTCTCAGCAGCCTTTCAGCTCTTTAGCCACACTCTGTTCCTCGCCTGGAGAGCTATGGCCAGCATGGTCATCATCCTCAGTATCTGTATTATGAGCTTTGCATTTGCCGCTTCCGTCATTAAAGGCAATAACAATGCCAACTATTATAGTCTCAGCAAGAGTTTAGTGTCCTGCTTGGGTATTGCTCTCGGTTTTCGTAAAGGATTCTCGCCAGAAGACACCACTCTAGGTATTATTTTATATGCCTTCTTGGCATTCGTAATTCCTGTGATATTGATAAATGTTTTCGTATCGTTAATCAACGATTACTTTACCACTGCGAAGAACCAATGGATTTCCCTTGACTTACCTATCAGCATTTTCGAGTTTCTACGTATTGAGTATTCAGTATATTTCAAGTATCTGCAAAAGTTTAGATTCTTTCGGAAATACTATAAAAGTCACAATCGAACTGTTTCTGAAAACATCAAGCGAGACATGGTTAATCTGGAGAAATTTAGACGACGCAAAGAAAGTGAAAAGACATTCATTCTGAAGCAAAATATAAGACCTTTTGATTTAGAACTTGAAAATGAAGACTTCAGATATCATCAGGAACGTATTAACATAATTGGGGAAATAGTGAATACACAAGTCGATATACTCGCACGCTTAGTACATTCGGATTTAGATGGATATTAAATACAATAACTATTTTCTTAAATATTATTTAAGATACATTTTCGTATTTATGAAAAATGTGAATAAAATTTGAAAAAATGTTTTATTTTAATAATAAAATTATTTGAGTTATGATTAGCTCAAAAATGGTTGTTGCAAAATAACTCCCAACTGCTATGATTAAAAATTCATACATATCAATCGTCATAAAATTGTTTTCATAGTCATAATAATCAATGTATGCGGTACTTCGATAGTAACAAAAGACGAGGGTTACTGTGAGGATCGTCTTGCAAGTCCAAATGCAGACGCGTTCGTAAATATTATTAGATTCAGTATTGTAACGCTGGGGTCCCAAAATTGGTTGAAACATGAACCAATTGATGAAATAAAGCTCGATGTACTGTTGAAACTTATTTTTGAACTGACTATTGACTTTGATCTGTTTCGAGTCATTGGAATAGCTAGAGACTCGAATTTTCTGGCCACGCTCTATCCAGGTGTGTATGGGAAATGTATGTGTTAGATTTCGACGCAGATCATTCACTTGAATGGAACGACAGTACCAGGAAGGGTATCTGCCGGAATGATCATGACTGATGGTTAATCTGCAAGGTAGTTGCACTCTTTCATCGCTGAGACGCACTGTGCACGAGGTATTCACGCTCAATTGAGGATCCATTGGGTTCTGGTAGATGACAACCTTATAGCGTCCAAGATCGGACTTGAACTCCAGCTTAATGTTGGCTGTACTCCCGGCTAATAACATTCCACCTGTCTGCAGTTGAACAATTATGTTCTCCGATTCCAAAGGAACTTCATCTCGATTTGACTTAATGACTTTTATTAGATTCAGCTTTTTACTATGCAAACGCAACTTGGCCAGGAACAAAAGACTCAGAGTTCCCAAAATAAGTAGAATATTGAATGCTATAAAACTCACATTGAGTGCGAAGATGTTGTCATATTCGTGAATCTTTTGGATGAGAAATGGATTGATGGAATACTCCTTGGCGGCAAACACGGACAAATGATTGATGGAGCAGTTCGTGTAAAGTGGCTTTTGCTCCAAATTCTGGGAATGACAGTACTTTCTAATCCACATTGGATTATTATCTTGAACATCCCAGACACCACACTCCTGAGCGGTTAATTGAAATGTGTAAGTGACGCTTGAAGAATCAAAGGGATCCTTCTTATATACGGCTATATATGCAATTCCCTCTTTAAAACAGCGATTCTTCAGAACAATGGATCGACGTTGAGCTGCAGGAATGAAGCAACTGGCATCTTGAATATTTTTCAGCCTCGGTTCCACATTCATTGTAATCAAAACCCTAAGATTCTTCGTCGTGTTTATGAAATCGACCAGTAAATTAACATGATCGTCGAGCCTAACCTTATAAATAACCATACTATGATAGAGTACATCCGTCTTGTGAAGAGGATAATTTCTGATGGTATCATCCCGTCGCAGACTCAACTTGTAAATATTTTCAGAGTCCCTCAGCTGAGCAGCTGATCTGCCATTGCTACCAAAGATATTTACGGCCAAAAGGGCTGTAGTTGGTCGCCAAGATTCTGGTGCCCACCAGAATATATTCTTCTTGAAACACCATGTGTGTTGCATAAGTTCCTTGGATTCAAGTTGTTGCCGCAAATCGTCAACTGAGGATAGAGGTACTTCAAATGTCCAAAACCCATCTTTGGAATTATACAGAATGGGTTCATATTTTTCGTACATTTTGGCATTGTAGCTGACTTGCTCAGTGATATAATCATAGGACTCCTCTGGCTGAACATGGCGAGTTAATTCCTGGCCCATCATTTGGAAGATTTTAAGGATTAATTCCACAAATTTGGAGTACCGATTAATCCGTTGCGTAACAGTAATATTGAATGGCGACCAGTTGACGTACATTTCATCAGAATCGCTCAGAATCAGTTCCTTTCCCAGATTCTCATTGCTGTCCACACAATATGTAACAATATTCGTTAGTAACTTTACCAAATTGAAACATATTTCATCAGTCATATCCAAAATTTCGTTGTCCCTCCTAATGAAATCAAAGTTTAAAGCTACTCTCTTCAAGAGGTGTGAAATGACAAAGGCATCGTAGCTTTTGAGTGGCGCTACATTAATCATAGATTTATGGACAATTTCCAGGGTATTTACAAGTTCTAATAAAGTAAAGGTCATATCATATTGCATGGGTTGAATAAATTGTAGCATAACATTCGTATCTGACTTGGCTGCAATCATTTGTAGCATGCAGAAGGCCTGTTGTCTTCGACCCTCTTCAAGAGTTCTAACTGAGTTATATTTAAGATTCTTTAGATCAGATTCTGTCATTGATTCAACTGTAAAGTGAATTTTCTTGAATGTACATGGAAATTGAAATCCGCAGATGCGAACAGTCAGAGGATTCTTGCCATTTAAAAACAAAAATGTGTCTCCAGAATTGTTGTTCTCTTCATAGAAATTCCCCAGTCTAAAGGTGTACAGTACAGGTTCGTTAAGAAACGTTTTGACTTTTTCACAGCGCACGTGGAATTTAGTGATGCATTCCACACCCGATTTTGGTTCAATTATGCAATCTCCGACATTTGGTGCCTGTGACCTTTGAAGCTTGAGCTCCGTGTAACCCATCGCAGTTCTCTCCTTCACGCTGAGTCTTACGACAATCTCTACATCGGATTCCTTGGCAACTTTGGTGACCAATCGAGGTTTGTTTTGTTGCATATCCAATCCATTCAGTGTCCACTTGTAGTTAATGGGCAACCTGCATCTGGAGCAAACAGCTCGCAAGTGCAATACAGTGTCGACATCGTAGAGATTGGATTGACAGTTCCTAATGCATTCTATATCCAAGTTCATAGGAATTCTATCCGTCACCACACGAATCATCTGTATGACAGTGCTGCTCCGGTTAGGTACTAATCTGCTGGAGACCTTTAATGTGATTCGGTTTGTAATTCCCTTATTTATAACTTTGGCTGGGATATTCAGCTTTGCATCTGAAATTATGTAAAATTAACTGAAAGCAGCAATTAATCAAGGGATTTAAGTATTTACGGTTGCTCTGAAAGGCAAGATACTCCTCATTTCTACCGTCCTCTGAGCTTAAGAGCCAAGTGTACATCAGCTGCTGGGGGATTTCAGGTCTTCTTGCGGGATCACGACTCTTTGAGCCATCAAGTATTAACCAGTTGTCCTGATTTACCTCTCTTAAATGACCTCCTGCTATGTTGGCTATCACATTACGTGCCATTACTTTAAGGTAACACTGTCACAGTATTTCGTTTAGTCAAATCTATTTATTATTCCCATATCAAGTCCTAATTGCGACAAAAACGTAAGAAAGGAAGTTCTTTGAAACTTGATGAGTAGTTATTTATTTTATATAAATTTTCTAATATTTTTTTAATATTTTAAGTGACATCATTTATATTTTTTTACGTTTTTGTTGGCGTTAGGACTCGATATGCTCACCCGCGTGTATATCCAAGGTGTGTTTGTCTCCTTGAATGCCATGCGCACTGAGAGTAATATATTTGGATGAAGATATAGTAAGTCTTCGTACCACAAGCTATAGTGTGGTATCTTAAAGAGCAGTTCTTTCCCAAAGCTTGTGGCAAACAATGACTCTGAAAAGGGATATTTTGGAAGCAGTCAGTTATAAGTATTAGATGTGGCATAAATATCATACTAGTTTCCTCAAAATTAAAAATGGTCCACTGAGTGCGAAAAGTATTTGCTAAGGGATAACAACGTTTGTCCACAATTGCCTGTATGTTGGTAAAGTGCTCGACATTCACTTCACTTGGTTTCTTGGGATTCATGCATTGTTGAAATACAATTTGGGGGTAACACAGCCCAGATCTTGGTTGAACTACATGCACCATCAGTGATAGGGTCTGCTTCGAGCTATTCCTTTTGTAATAAGACTCAATGTCAACAGTTAAGTGATTGGAACCCAGTGTGAAATAGGTTGCCTCAAATAAATAGTAGCAGGCTTTGTTATATGGCATTCTCATATGTCTTCTGATGCCCAGCTCATCCAGAGTTGCCGTTAGATTCTTCGTGTGATTGCAGCTGACTGTTGTATTAACATGGCCAATTAAATATGTTTGAGTTGATACTGTTATATCTAGCTCTAAGACATTTAGTTCTTCAAAGCTCAAAACAATGTACTGCTTGGTTCCATAGATTGCACGTACATTAAAACTACAGATTGGATTAGTGGGTGTCTTCAGTTCCATCTTTGGTTCCTGGTTATTACAGATCATTTGACCGATGTAAGGCACACAGCTTTCCTTGTTTGAGCATGGATTTTTCTCTGTTTGACACAGATCCCTGACTTTCTCACAGTACTGACCATGAAAGGCTTCCTCAAAGCATTTGCAACTGGGTTTATAGTCGATCAGGCAACATTCTCCGGCAAGGTTACAGTACTGTGGAGAGCAATCATTTGCCAAACTGGACATGACAGACATGCTACACAGCAAAAGAATGCAAAATTCAAATTTAACAAAATACATTCTTGACACTTTTATTTTTAAATTTTAAAGTCCCCGCTTGCTTTAAAAAAAGCTCAAACTATTTAGCTTAAATAAAAAAAATATTTAATATTTGACATTATTATACCATCAACAATTGATTACGATCGGTAATTAATTTTAATGTGCGCATAAAGTTTTTAATAAATTTTCCATCCAACTGTATCTTTTTATTTTATTACTCTTTCAACCTCATAAATCTATAAAAAATAATTTCTAAAAATATAATATAAAAGCATGTTTTATTAACACGCAGACAAAGTCTTTAAATTAAGTTTAACTGCAGTTGCCATTGTGTCTGTAAATAAGGAGAGATGAATCTCGTATCAAATATAATGAAAATCTGCATATTTTTGATTGTTGGTGGCAGATAGATAAGTGCAGGCAAACGTTTTTCAGCCAGCAGCTGAATCAGTTTATTGCATTACGTCTATGCCATGGCCCAAAGGCAGTTCGTCTTTTGCCATTTTTGGCAATCATTTCACCAGTCTACTATAGGCCAGGACAGATGAAAGGAGATGGAGCTGGCAATGCTATTTTATTCAAAAGTTCATTGATGTTGCAACTTGACTGTGTCAGGAGGTGGTTACAACAAATTGCACTTGCCAAATGTTCGCAGTGTATGAGCCAAGAAACTTGACGGATACTCGTCTTCTTCTGCTTCTGCTTGAAAGCTTGCCTATATGAAATTGCATCACTATCAACGCACACACACACACACATAGAAAATCAAATTTCAGACATTCTTTCAGGTTGCGTTTGCTGCATTGATGGAATTGCATTTGAGAACATGGCAACGGGAGCAACTAGAGGAGACATTCATACCTATCACATACATACATCACATTCAAAAGCCAAGTTTACGTGCGCACTGAATTTAGGAATCGAAGCGTAAACTCAAGGCTGCTGTTTGGGCTCTTTCAAAGGCCAAAAACAGTTGAAAACATATTCAATCTTTTAATACTTAGTTATTTAAAGCTAAGTTAAATTTCTAGAATGCTGCCTCTGAGTGTGTTTCATAAGATTTTTTTTTTGATAAGCAATTAAGTTTATTTGAGCACGCCGCATGCTTCTTAAAGCACTTTCGTGTCAGGGCAAGACTTATGTAGAAGCAGGTTAGTTACAGGTCTGGTTTCAAAAGAAGATTCCTGTTTCCAATGCTGTGAACTTTAAAAATCAGTTTCTTGGACAGAAATCAATCTTAGAAATCATTCTTGATCGAAAGGAAAAAATCTTTTAAATACATTTTGATTTTAACAAAAGTTGCAGGCCATTGAGATTTCACTTTCGTACGTTAACGAGAATAATGCAAAGGATATTTGGATATTTTGTATCGGGTGATGATTATTTATGTCAGGTTAAATATGATAACTGGGGCAGTTTTATTTCGTTTCCCTATTAAGTAGAGGATTACCGGACATATATTTTTGTATCTGTATTTTGGCAACGTGGGACTGTGGACTTCTATGGCCTAGAGCAGGGGTGGGCACGCAGTGGCTCCGGGAGCTAGCGGCTGCTTCTGAGTTCAGATTTTGTGCCCACCGCTGGCCTAGAGGACTAAGTTCACGACGTTAGCGATTTTCAGAATTTATTTTTCTTCCTTCTCAATGTACATTCAGGTTTTTTAGTTGCACGCCTTCGTATAATATGTAATTGTTACATTTATCAAGACCCATAAATCGACTAACCATTCCAACCATCGTAGGTGTATTGCCTATGTGTAGTTTTGAATGTATGTAGATATGTATGTATGTTGAATTGTCTGCCAGCTGCTGATACCATAAAGCTGAAGAGAGCAGATGGTTGAAACGCACACAAAGTTGTTAAGTGCCACCCGTTAGCCCGTTAGCACAACAGACCACTGCAGATTACTTGGGGTCTTGGGTATACAATGTGGTATAGTACAATGCGGTGCTGGTGGTGGTGGCCACTTGCATGCCTTGGTTTTTCGCATTGCATTGCATTGTCCCTTGCAGCAGCTCCGTGTCTCGGCGCAATCGATTAAGCGGGTTAAGTGCTGCATAAGCACTTAGAGAGCATCCCCAGCTGGCACAAGTATTGTACACGTGTTTGTATAATCCTAGCCCACGGCTCTCAGGTTGTAAATGTCTCACTGTTCTTCTGTGTTGCACAAGTAATTAAATAAAATTGAATAATGCACATGCATTACTCCTCAACGACCATTATTAGTTTTGTTTGTGTTTTATTTTGTTGTTATTGTTCTTGTGCTTACATATAAATTAAGCAATTTACAGTTCAATTCATCTCAAAATCAAAAACTTTATTCACTTAATCAATGTCAATAGCAATAAATTATTAATTGCAATAATAATTGCTTTCAATTTTAGACCAATTCATTAATCGTACCCAAACTTTTAATGTGCAATGTGCATGGCAAATTATGTGTAAAATTAATTACGAAAGCCACAATTGCAAATTAAATGTTGGCCTTTAATGAATGTGCATATGTGCTGATAAATATGTACAAAAAGCTTAAGCCTTCATTTTATATACAGGTATGCACCGGGAATTTGTGTATATGTAAAATATCATGTGCATGTGATTTCACCTTTGCAGGCTCATTATAATTATGGCACCAAATTGGAAACTCATTAAAAGGGGCATTCAAAGTATGAGTTGAGTCAATAGCACTTGAGAAATCGTATTTAAATATTAATAAGCTTTTGATATATGTATTTGTATTTTATTTTAATTTTGTCAGTGAATAAAACTCATAAAGTGACTAAAAAATTTAGATCAATAAACACCTAAAAAGGCTTTAAGCCGCTAACTTAAAATAATAAGACTGAAAATGTTAAGAGAACTTTATAAATGGCTCATATTTAAATTAATAAAATATTCGAAATATATTTATTTTATTTTGATCAATTAATTTTATTTCTTACCC
>JBAMBJ010004101.1:0-16054 GCA_037043495.1 Drosophila recens
GAATTAACTGAATGAGATTTCCAATGGCTTATTTATTTAAAAGTACATACAATAAGATATATGGTTTATGATACATATGCATGTTCTTATATATTTCTTAATGTACATATTTACAGCACAGAGTTTGTATTTTAAATAAATGAAATGCGCATTGTAATACAATTCCAAACTAAACTCTCGTTTAAAAAAGTAATAAGAAAATAAGCCAAATCAAAGCTAAATTAAACTAATTTTTGTCACATTTTGTTCTTAAGGGAAATGCGTTTAAGATGAGAAAAAAGAAATGCTAGTTATTGCATAAGGTCTCAGGGACTAGAGGAATACATGGCTTCAATTCCGCTTGTCTAGGATGCCTTAGGTCAAATGCAAATACTATAAATTAGGCGCAACAACATGTACATATATGTATGTATATCATTTCAATAGTTGTCGCTTTTGTCCACTGGGTTAAGGAGTTAATGTTGCTATTTGATAGCCAACATGCAAGAGGCACTTTAATGTCAACTCCCTGGCTCGATTTCAAAGATTTCAACTATCATTCTTAATTAACCGTCTTCTAGGTATTCTAAAATAGATATTTTTGGTTTCAAATGCTGAATACACCTTGTACTTGATGTCCTTCGATTTCCAACGAGAGGATGCTAATATTTCTTTAGTTGCTCGTACGTTATGAAGAATATGATGTTCCAGGGGCCCATGCGCACCCACGTGGGTATAAAGCCCTTATAGAGCGCCAGGATGCCTTCGTTGCGTATGGTTTGCACCGCACAATCGAGACTTCCACTATAGAATTTCTGTGCGGATGCCGTTGCGGTCGCCATGCCACCGTTTAGCATTGTCACATGCCTTTGGTTCATCAGACGCGTCTGCGAGAAATACAAAATGAAACAAAATAAAATAGAGTCTGGAGATGGAGATGGTTTATCTGACACTCACCCGAATCACATCAATGGGTGTCGAGGCAACGGCACTGCCCAGGCTGGCAATAAAGCTCGAACTGTAAAAGAATTACAATTAAGATGAATTCATAAATTGTTCTGATATCATAAATGTGTCCGTCTTACATAAAATGATTCGCCACATGATCCCCAAAGGCGCTCATCAGCTGCAGTTTACAAAAATCATAGACTGGCAGCTCAACGGATGCAATGACAACCGCACGTTGCGCCGTTGGACCGACGCCGCGCCATAGGCCGCGCACGCCCTCGTACTTGTAAATCTCCCTGAAGCAGCCAATGAGGCCCATTTGATCGGTGCCCTTGCCGTGCACCTGCATGCGCACTTTCAGCACATCGGTGGGATTGGCAATCGCCGACGAGATCGCTCCCGCTCCAGCTGCACAAATGATGTTGCTCCACACACGCTCGCTGCCATCGTCATCCGTCAGCAGACCCCGCTCGTTGGCCAGCTTCTTGAGTGTGTAGTAGGTGCCAAATTTGATGGTGCCGTAGGTGGCCTGTCGCAACACCGCTGGCCAAATGCTGCGAAGAGAAAGAAGCATTACTTGGCTATCTCAAGAGCAACAACAACATATTGGTAACAAAGTCTAAGGGGGTTGCTCTCTCTCGCCTGCCTATGCTTATCAAGCGGGGGCAAAGTTTACAGACCAATTCGTATGCTCGCTGCTCCTCCTTATCACACATTACAATTTTACATACAGACATACATACATACATACAAATGCAAATACAACAATTAGCTGTCTTGCCCTTACCCAGAATACAATGCTCTCAGTCCCTCCTCCTTGGAGATTTTGACAAATGCATCCGTCATTCCACGATATCGCAGTTGCGAAAATGTTTGATCAATTTTCTGTCCTTGAACTTGCAGGCGAGTCTTTGTTGTGTCGATTGGAAAAGTGCCTGCATTAAAGTAAAAAAGTTCACACACATGAGACAAGTGTTTGTTTACATCGGATTCAGGGTAAGCAATAAATAAACCCCGCAAAATCACACAATTCACAAATCTTTGCCGCTCATTGACCAGCAACTTACCAAACTCGGCTGTTATGGATGCCAAGCCGCCATAAACAAATGGCCGCCAGTCCTTGACTTCAGTCATGGCCCCAGGAGCAATTGCACCTGTTGAGTGATTTTAACGCCGTGGACACCGCCCGTTGATTAGTTAAAACAAAAATTATAAAATCACGCAACAAACGCCGTGCTCGCCGAAAACCAGCTGATGCTTGGCAAAAACAAAAAAAGGACAGGTGGCAATCTTGGCAACGATGTGCCCGTTCGATACTATCGATACATTTGTAATGCACCCATAGCGATCGTTATAAAGAATTTGGCAAATGAATTGATTGCCCTCATCTTGTGGATATAAAATGTAATTTAATTTCTATTATTTTACAGTTAATTTAATTTAACTGCACATTCCTTAATATTGTCAATTCGTCGCCTGTTAAGTGATTTTTGACAGTGGAGCGTGCAGGTTCTAAAACACAACGCGTGGGAGACACGCAGGTCTCTCAAAGCCATTAGCCACTGTGGACATAATCAATTAACAACAAATTAACTCTGCCACATTATGCAAATAATACCAGTTATTATTTAATGTAAGAGAAGTTCACCCGCATTTTAGTCCTTTTAAATTTCAAATTGTCGTTGGCTTTGTTTGGTATACTTAGTATTTTGGAATTTGGTATTTTACATCGAAGTGTTATCGCTATCGTAGTGTTGACTGCAATTGTCATTTATCGGCGGTTGAGTGAAAAGTATTTGAAAAAGATCGGCAGGATCAGCATCCGGTAGTTGCGGATCGAAACTGGAATTTAACATAATCAGCACGTCGTCGACATGTGTGGATGCAAAGTAGTGATCGTTGCACCTCTTTATATATCCTAACTTTATCCCCATCTCCATGATACTTGTTAATTGTTCCTTTAATTGACTTATGCCCTCTATGTTCAAATTGCAAGCTTGGAGCAGTTGATAAATTGTTACCGGTTCATTTAAAATTTTCAGGCATTTAACCAATTGTTTAATAGCTGAAACTAACACAGTTTTAGACATTATTGTCAATTAAAAAAAAAATGGCAAATACACTACACAATTTAGTAAAATAAAATAAGATTCTATAAATACTTTGAAAATTAAATTAAAACAAAAGTGAACTAGATAATACATTAACGTACATAAATCTTGTAAATAAGTCACACCACAGATTCTACCAACTGGAATTAAATTTATGAAGTGAGTTTGTCAAATAATAAAAACTTAAAGAACAAAAATTAAAATACTGTTCGCAGAATTTATTGTGGCGACTAGGAGACGGACGCCACATCTAAAATTCCTGCATAATTAGAGACAATCGCAGCAACATTTCGACTGGGAAATAAATTTAAAAAATTCAACTATGGACCGGTCTGGACGGTAGCGACGTCGGCGACGTGTAATAAAAACTTCACGCAACGTTCCGTCGAGCGATTAGCACATGGCAGAGACTGGAGCTGGCTCCAAGTCATACTCTTAGTCTTAGACTAAAGCTCTGACTGAGACGTGGAACTTGACTGTGGATAGTGATAAACAAAACCACTCAAACCGCTTGATGGATTATTGGCAATTTCTTTGGTGCCAGACTCTGGCAGAGAGTCAGACAGTCGGAGAGCTTCTACATACTTTGCGGATTTGGTTTTTCGGGGTTTTTTGCAAAGCAAAATACCAACAAAAAAGTAACGTGTTAAATATGCAAATTTAACTTAAATTAATTTATGAAGTCTGCTCCGATGTCGTTTTAAAAGAAATTTCTTTCTCCATCATTCAATACCTCTCACACAATTCTGGGGAATTCCCAAACAAAGTATAACATAATATTTGAAAATCAAGTGGCTTAACTCAAAACAAATAAACAAACAAAATAACATATTACAATTCCAATTACAGCTAGATAAAACAAATGAGAAAATAAGTTCATTTATTTTTGATTAAGTACGCATGGGTCAAGGGGGGGCAGGGAAGGGGGAGCAAGAGGGGAGAGGTATCAAAAAGATGCTACTGTATGCGACTTAATACACAATTTATTACTAATTATGCGTCACGTCAAAACAAAAACCTAAAGTCCATAAATATTTATCAATTTGTTTTGTTTTGTCTTTTTTTTATATTTTTATTTTGTTGTGTTTTTCTGTGTCTCGTTGTTGTTTTTCTTTTTTTTTAGTTACATTGACTGTCCAGCACGTAGACCAAAAATGAGCAATAATATTAAAACGAATAAACAATAAATCAGCTATAAAACGGCGGCTTGGAATGGAATTTTTTGTAGCATAGCTGCCTTCCCTGGGCCCCCTGGCCGCCACCCGCCTCTACCCCTGCCCCCTGGCCAAGTCTTGTGCTAAAATGTTGTACCCGGTCATAATTAATAAATTCCAGCGTGCGCCGCTAAATGAATTCGATTTCAGTCTCGCCAGGCCAGGCCAAGGCAATGTCAAAAGCAACGCCAAACACAACCAAACAAAAACAACCGACAACTGACAACCGGCAGCAACAACAACAACAACAACAACAACGGCTAAACAACAAATTGACGTCACACGGTCGAACTCCGGGCTTGGAATCGCCTGTCTCGACTCTGCGACTCTGCTGCAAGTGTGACATGCGTATCAAGGCTTCAAACGGGTTTAACGGGTATTCGGTGGGGGGGGGAGCTCCAAGACGCAATCAAGTGAGAACGAACCCCTAAATAACAACAAAGCTGGCAAAGTCGAGAGACTTTAATCAAAGCAATCCATCTCAATTGGGTTGCGTAAATGCACATCAATCAGTTTTAGCATAAGACTGATTCGAAACATACTTTATTTTACCTTATTTCTGCAAACGTTTTGTGATTTGATCGGAATATAACATTGTTCTTTGAAATTTCTACAACTCTCGCTATAATTCGCCCTGTTCTTAATTTGCTCGGGCAATGCCGGGCGTAAGTGAGTGGTATTTAAAGTCTGGTATGCAATAAAACAAAAACAGGCAGCAGGCGACTAGTTTCCATTAAGCGCTACGCCCCCTGGCGGCCAGCGGCGTCAACTTGGCGTCGCTCGAATGGGATAATAAGCACTGTTAGCAGGCACTGTCGTGGCAGGTTCATCAAGCTCTGTCAGGCCAATTTAACACACACTCTCAAGGTGGCTAAGGAAAAAAAGAAAAAGGCATTCTACAAGTTCTTATCCAACTAGGAGTTGCTTGAAGGCAGCAACTACTGTGGTTGTAAATCAAAATTGAACGCAATAGATGTCAATATTCTGCTGACTAAGCCTGGCCTGCCATAAAAGGAAAGCAAAAGAAGGCTGAATGAACGTGACGCCTCCAAGCAGTTGGACACACCCACGTGCAACCCCTAGAGCCAAACGGATTTGGATAAAACCCGCCGGCAAGTCGCTGCCATTTGAAGTGATCAAAACAATTAAATAAAACTGCAAAAATAATGCAGAACAATGGCGCGCCTTAAGCGTGGGAGAGCCATAGAATAATGGCGCCCAAACAAAGAGAGAGAGAAAGAGAGGAAGAGAACGAAAAAGCATTTCACTGACAAGGCAAGTTTGTGCATACATTTGTACTTACCTATGTATGTTATAAATATATAGTTATATGTATATTTGTTAGGTCTCCCCAAGATTTATGGTGCGTGTTGGGCTTCGGAATAACCCAAGACGCAAAAATGTGTGGCGAAAGAAGCGAAGCTGGCAAACAACGCAATCAAAAGAAAACATGTGCTTTGGAGCAGCGGCAGCGGCAACCCAGAGAGCAAGAGCGTAAGAAAGAGAGTGTGTGAGAGCGTGAGACCGATGACAGTCGCTTGAGCTGGCGCGCTTAAATATGAGCGTCGCTGGCGGATGAGCTTCAGTTGCTGACTGATAAGTGCCCAGTGCAAAGCTCAACAAAATTCAAGCTCTAAAGACAAGCTTAAGCTATAAAACTACGTCTGTTTACGGCTAGTGAAAAAATATACATACAAAACAAAAATTGAGATAACAATTAATAAATAGAAAAAAAAAGTATCAAAATGTCCGCGGAAAAAGTTTGTGTTGTTATCGCGATGCTCGCCTGTCTCGCCTGCGTTGCTGAATCGGCTGTTTACTCTCAGCCGGCTATCATTCATACTGGTTAGTATTTAAAAAAAAAATACAGAAACTCCATTAGCTAAAAGCTTTCAATGTAACAGTTCTTTGCGAAGGAAGTGCGTAGATTGGAGAAGCAAACGATGATCTTAAAATATTGTTGATTTTGCTTCGATTAATTTAATAAAAATGTTAATATATGCGGCTAGCTGGTAGCTCGATATGTCACTTAATTGGAAACTTTTTAATTAAGTTTTTAATTAATTTCAGTCATAAACAAAGCCTTCACATAAACATGGTCAGATGCTTTGAACGATCTTTAGCAACAATAAAAAGCGCATAAAGCTGAAAGCAGTTGGCAGTTTCTCTGATTGATTTATGGAACAGGTTGAGGATAGTCTCTCTCTCTCTCTCTATTTATATATAAATATATATATACGCTTACTATACTCTTATTTATTTTGATTTGTTGACTTTTAAGAAGTTGTTATAATTTTAATCGTAACTGTTTGGCCAGACACTACGTAAGAAAGTTATTCCTTTTTTTATTGTTTTCATTTTATGTCTTTATACATTTTTTGATTTATATTTTGTTTTGCTGTTTTTGTTGACGTCAAAGAGAGATAGGAAAAAATTCCAAATCGCGCAAAAACCAAATTGGCAACAACAACTAAATTAGTTATTTGTTATTTTTCTTTGTACGATATTCGGTTTTTGGGTTTTTCGCATCTGCTAAAAATTAGCATAAGAAATGTGCTGATTTTTTTCTTTGTCTCTGTTTTTTTTTTTGTATTAATTTGCATAGCTATGCGGATTTGTGTTACAAAAACGTCGCAGATCTTGATAAAATAGTTTCTCGATTTGTTTTTGAAGGTCGTCCAACTACTGACCGGGTTTACTATCAGGAATAACTGACTAATTAATGCTTAAAAATAGGCGATGAGTTCACGCAAGTTTCTTTATCCCCAACTCAATTAGGTGCAAAAATGAGAAAGAAGAAAACAAGGAAAAAAAATAAATAAATAAATCGAAATAGATATACAAAATCTTTGAGATTGTACCGCCAGCGACCTGAATGGCAAATGGGTAGTACCATTAATCAAAACTTCGACAGCTGCTGTTACGGCAAATTCCAGCCGGCGGCAAATTGTTATAAATAAAAGCCAGTCAATTGTTTGCAATTACCACTTGAGAGTTGGCGATTTTATTTATAAATATGCCACAAGAGAGCTCTGAGTGTATTTTTACTTGGCTCCAATTCTGTTTCGGCATGACTGTCAAGTTCGTGCCTTGAGTCTTTTGTGAAGTTTGTGGCTTAAGTCTTTTAGTCAAGTCATGCCACAAATCATTTTGAAAGTAAGGTAAATACTTACGGATATTTATAGATATACTATAGACATATCTCAAGTCAGTTTGAGTGGGTTTTGCATATCGTTGTTGTAGTTAACTTCCTTGTGCATAAATATATATCAACATAAAGAAAAATTGCAGGCAGCTGTAATAAAGCAAAAACCACAACAGAAAACCAACTTCCGCTTTAACTGATTCACATTAACATTCACATTCTTCTTTATATGCATTTACAGCGCATCCAGGCAAATGCTTCGATAAGCTGACCAGACGCTTCATGCTCCCCGACAAGGAATACAAGCCGAAGGGCATCTGTGCCGCCATGACGTGCGACATTGAGGCGCGTCAGATCAATATCGAGACCTGTCCCTACATCGAGATGCCCGGCTGCGAGGAGCTGCCCAGTGACCTCAACTGGAGCTTCCCCAAATGCTGTCCACAGTTTAAGTGCGTCGACTTCAAGACCGGCAAGGAGTTTGTCGTCTCCGTCTAGGCGCTTGTCGCCCCTGTTGGGGGCCCAAATGGGGGGAAGGGAGGTTGCGGCCTCAACCTGAAACGTGATTTTACATAAAATGTATTCGTAGTTGTCTAGTATGGGTGTGTGTGTGTGTGTGTTTGTGTGCATTAGTTAGTTTTGTTTGTTTGTTTATTTTGTGTGAATGATTCATTTTAGCAGGCATAATTTATTTATTATTCCAATTTGTAAATAACAAAAACAAAAACACAATTTGCATAATTTCTTGTAAAACCTACTGATGATCTTTAATCATATCTCATGAGTGAACATAATATCTTCTTTAGCTTTAAAATATTAATTTATTTTGATTTATTCAAAAACACTGTATGCGATATTTGCAAATGTGACTAACTGTATAAATTGTTTAGTTTCTTAGTTGTATAACAAAAAATAAAACAATATATTTTTTATACTCAAATGTGCAATTCTCTTTAATTTTTGTCAAGCTTTTGCCCATTGTACCCCAAAAAAGATTCGAACATTTCGTCATGTCCATATTTGAGCATCTTTCTTTGCGTGACGATTCAATACAAACATCCACCGGTCTTACGCGCATATGGCTCTTTTTGGACTTTGCCAGAAAGTGCCGCCTTAGCTTGGTCGACTGATTCATCTTGGCCTTTAAATTGGCAAACATGGCACATTCCACACATAAAAAAACAAATACTCTAAAAGCGATCACCAAATACGAGCAAAAGTTTATTGTTCCCCCTTTCTGTAGCTCTGATTTGCATATTAATTTCGTAGCTCTAAAAATACACATGACTGCTTGTAGGAAACTCCAAAAATTTTTGCATCGGAAGTAGGTTGTAAAATCGCAAAATTGATGCCAAATGAATAACTTATGTATAAAAAAACAAACAAATAAGCAAACAACATTTAGCTGAGTCACAGCGCTACGAATTTTATTGCAAGCCAAGCAAAAGTCTGGAAAGTCTTTTACTTTCCAAATAACTCAAACAAATTACGACATTTCCTTTTACATTTTACGCGTTGGCAAGCTTTCAAACTGGCGCGTTATATGCAAACGTTTGCCAACACTGTTGGTCGTACCCCCACGTTTGCCACCCTGGTTTTCCAAAGTTGGGTCGATAAATCAACAATCGTACAACTGTGGTCGATATACGCGTGTTTGTTTGGGCGTTGTTTTTGTCGAAAAATTGTAATTTAATTTGTGTATTATTTGTTTTTAACCATTTAAGTTTTTAAAATATATTTACAAACAATGCAAGCGCTGGCGTCACTCACTATTCTGCTGTTAATCGCAGCATTCATACACGAAGGTATGTAACTGAAACATCAATTGAAGTAAACAAACGAAGAAGAAAAAGCAGCACAACAACAACAACATAATTTGGGGCTCCTTTAGACAACAAGTGATTATTGAAATTGAATTCCCTTGAAATAGGTGCTGCCATTTGGTGCTATCGCTGCACTTCGGCCACACCCGGCTGCGCCGAGAAGTTCAACTGGCGCGGCATTGGCTTCCTGGGCGAACAATGCCCCGAGAGCAACGACATCTGCGTCAAGGTGACCGAGCGACGTGGCTCCCAGGAGACCATCACACGCGACTGCCTCAGTGCCCTGAGCTTCCGCACAGACATACCCGCGGACAAATACGAGGGCTGCCGTCCCGCAGCAAAGGACTTGCGACTGGCGCACTACGTCAATCACACGATCAAGGAGCACGACGTGAAGCGCGACTATTTCTCGGACACAACATTCTGCTTTTGCTTCCTCGATCATCGCTGCAATGCTGCCAGCGGCCTGGCCGGCGTCTCAGCTGTCTTGCTGTTGCTCCTAAGCGCATTCCATTTGCACTGAGCCGTACTAAAGCCAAAGTGCCTTAGAATTAACGACAGTTCAATTATCACTCGAATCTCGTCCAACAACATTCCGTCCACACACAAAGGATTTTTATAAGCAATTTACAATCTTACAATTTTTTGGTAGTCTCTATTTACTGAACTACTTATGCAATACACTTTTTACAATATAAAGAAAGAAAACAAAGTTGATGAAATCGTTGTCGTTGATTCAGAGCAGGCACTCGGGATTGGCCGTCTGTTTTGGGCCACGGTAATCGTAAGTGGCGACCTCGGGATGCCTGACCAGATGCTCAGCATAGGCGTCGGCGAGACGCAGACACTCGGCCACGGACAGCTCGAAGGGACGCAGTGTGTCCTGGACATCAGCCAGCTGGAAGAGTCTGTGTGTTGTCTCCTCGCGACCTTCCGGCGGCAACAGCGTGCTGTACCCACGGCGACAGTACTTCTGGCGCATGCTGAAGATGTGACGCATGACGCGCTCCACGAGCGGAAAGGGCAGCTGCGTCTTGGGCTGCTTCAGCGGAATCACCTTGACAACACCGACATCCACTTGGGGCTTGGGCACAAACGCCTTGCCCGGGATCATGAACTTGAGCACTGGCTCTGTCCAGATTTGTGACATTATGGAGAGACGACAGCGCTGTTCACTGCCCAGCTGGGCACAAATACGTTCGGCCACCTCCTTCTGGAAGGTGAGCGTCATGCAGGTGTCGTTTCGCCGGAAGGCGCCGCGTCTCGCCGCCAAGTCTGCATACCAATTGATGAGGAGGCGCGTCGAGATCGCAAACGGCAGATTGCCAATCAAATGGATGCGCTGCTCGGTGTTCGGCACATGCTGTTCGATGTTGAAGCGCAGTATGTCCTCGTGGTAGATGTCCACCTGCATGTCCAGCGGGCGGGCGCATTCGCGCAGCAGCAGCAACGTCTCCTTGAAGCGTGCGTCCTTCTCCACGAGCATCAGACGCTGAGGCTGGCGACGCAATATGGAACGCGTTATGCCACCGGGGCCAGGACCCACCTCCAGGACAATGTCACGCGCATCAATGCGACCTGCCGACTTGACTATCTTGTCCGTCAGCCGCTCGTCCATGAGGAAGTTCTGGCTGAGCTGCTTCATGGCCTGCAGCTTGTATAGTTTGACCAGATCCCGGATGCTGGGCAGCGGTGGCAATCGCACGCCGTTGTTGAGGATGCGCGCCGTTGCCTGGGACATCTGGAAAGCCAAGAGAATTACCAACTGATCCAAGAGGAATCGTTCAACACTTACCTTGATATTTTTTTGGTTCTACAACGATTTCAGAATTGTGTGTACAAATTGAATGAAAAAAGCGCTTAACGACTAGAGAGGATTAACAGTAAACGAGTTGTGGGAGCACCCTTAATTGGTGGTCACCTTCTTGGGCTCCTCGAAGTCGTCGAGGAACTTCTCCTGCTGCACCGAGAATATGGAGTAGCCGTAGATGGCAACCACTGAGAGGCCGAGAGCGCCGGCTGTTAACAAATTGTTGCGTCGCACGCGCTTCAATTTCTGCACACGGTCCAAGTTTTGTTCCTCGATCAGTTTCATGAACTGCAGCTGCGCCTTGTCGATCTTTGGTGCGGTTTCTCCGTACTTGATTTTGGGCGCTTGTTCCGATGCCGACATTATTATTTAGTTGACCTGCTTGACGAGAATACTTTTTTATGTTGAACAATTTTCTTTCGGCAACAATTATGAAATCTCTCACATGAACTGGCAATTGAAACGTGTGACAACCTTGGTTCGCAGAAAAAGAGTCCCCGATAATTTTGAAAAGTATCGATAGTCATGCAGAAAAGGGTCGATAGTCATGCAGTTTTAAGTCTTTTTTGAAAAGAATCCATTTTTTAAATTTTGTTTTAGAGTTCATCAATACAAATTTTTCACAAGAGGGTTGATGAACTAGCAACATTGAATATTATGATCACGTCAAGGTTTGTAATTAAAAATTAAATAGTTTAGTTGAAAAAAATTAAACAGTTTTGTGAGCTCATGTAATTTTTTGTATCAGAACGGTCGACATATTGTGGTGGTCGGGCGATTGTGATAGTGATAGTTAGCAACATGTTGCTAAGCTTATTGCCGTAAGGCTTCATGCTGCTAAGCTTTTCTATGTGAAACCAAGGTGAATTTATATATGGTGATGTATTCGTATGACGTGCTCTCTTTTTCGGGGCACAAACGTCATTATGGAAGCAAACATCGTAGTAAGCGGTTGTATTAAATTCTCCAAAAATCGGCCGTGTGTGAAAAATGCATATGTCGCTCGGACTCAAGTCGTTTGGTTTGTGTTTTCAGAGATATTAAGAAGGGACAAATAAATGCAACAGGAACTGTGGGAGCATGCACCGGTGAGCAGCTTCCACAAAGAGAGCAACAGGGATAACAGTGTCGATGCTGACGGCTAACAGGAGCTTAACAGATCTACATAATCACAATTAATTAATTGGTTACCTACGGGTCATAACAGGAACAACAAGACAAACATGCCATTGCATTTTATTTTCATTTTATGTATTGCACAGCGCACAAAACGAAAATGAGTGAAGAGAATAGAAAACAAACAAACAGATTTTCTATATATCTATCTCTGCGTCGTCTCTCTCACGTCAGACTCTTTTTGACAGCTTTGCCCCGAGAGAGAGCGAATACATCACCATATATAAATCCACCTTGTGTGAAACGACATGTTGCCCAAGCTTTTACTACTTAGTAGAGTTCATACAATGTTGAGCAACATTTGCACAATGCCAGGCAACAAATTGTCTTCCGTTTTGGGGCTCGAATGCAACGTAAAACGCGTCGAGTGGAGCAGTTCGTGGAGTTAGTGGAGCCGTGCGCTAGCATTGTAATTTGTGTTCCGCCGAGTGCTATAATTGAACTGAGTGGAGCTGGAATACTGCCACTGCTAAGCAATAGCAGCGTGGAAATCAATCAAAAACTAGACCAGCCAATTTACAAAGTGCGTAATAAAAACAGTATATAATAGTAAAATATGTATTTACAAATTTGATATTGCGCTTTGCTTTGAAAAATTACCTATACGAATGAATGTATATATGCTCATTTTGTATTTACATACATATGTAAGGTACATATATACAATGTATGTAAGTAAGTAAATTAAAAATACTTAATTGAGGAAATGAAAGTTAAAGTTGTACGCAAATGTTAATATACAAATTTGATTGCGTGTTTCAAAACTAAGCTGGAAAAAATGTATAACAAAAAAAAACAACAACTACAAAAGCAAAACAAACGCGTAATTGCAGAAATCAGCTGTGTACCTACAGCACGCACACACACAAGCACACGACACACGAGAAGAGACAACAAAACAACGCACGACTCGTGCTCCACATGAGCGCCAAACAGTTAACCCTCTCCACCACTCTGGACTCATCAAAACATTGAACGAACAGCTGGTTGTGTGCTCTCTCTCTCTCGCTCTCTGTTGTTGCTGTTGTGCACTCTCTGGCTTTGCTGCTTTGCCTTTATTTGGTTCCTTTTCATTTTGTTTTGATTCCACAGCTCAACGAACTGTCAACGTTTTTATACTCTTTCGCAAGAAACTTTAATAAAAGCGAACGTAGGAATAGAAATATTGGGCACTTGTAATTGTTTTTATATTGTGACTGTTATTTTTCTTTGACAATATCAATTTAATTTTCACAATAACTGATAAGAGCATTGTTCGGGGCGAAGAGTGTATATAGAGTGCGACTTGTTCAAAAAATTGGAAAATGCGCAACAAATTTTTGTAGCAATGCTTGAAAAATTGCATAAAATTTTGAAATTCACAAAAGAAAAATTATTTCTTACTTTTGCAGCAGACAAATCGCCGTCCGGATTTAAAATATAATAAAATATAATAAAAAAAATACAAGTAATTAAAATAATACTCATAGGAGGCAATAAAGCGTAATTTGTAACGCATCATAAAAGCTGCATAAATAAAAAAACTACACATGGCGTTCATTTCGAAAGATTTTCGTTCACCTGGCGAGGCTTGGGTCAAAACCGAGGAGGGCTGGGAGCGCCTAAAGGTGCTTGAATGCGGCGGCAAACGCAAGCGGTGAGTCTTATTGTTATTATTTATTATTGCTATTGTTGCTTTTGTTGATAGTGTTTATCGTTTATATGGCGGGGACAATACACGGCTCTGATTAGCAATCAATTGATCGACGACAAAACAAAAATGTGATGACTATCGATTTGAATTTCACAATTGCGTAGTGCAGTCACCTTGAAATTGGCCCAAATAAAACAAAAGAAAATGTTAATGTTAAACAGATGTGTCAAATTCATAGTCTGTTTCGGAAAATCCAATCTAAGTTCATTTTTGTCAAAATTGGCGCAACTTGCAATTTATCGATAAGATAACGGCAACCTATTTGAAAAATTAAAGGACAAGGTCACCGGAAGTGCTTCATGTTTAGAAAATGAAAATAATAAGGTCATTGAACGACCTACTAAAACTGTTATCTGACTTAGTCAGTATTTGCCATTATGTATAATTAGAATAAAATACAACAGTACTTCAATATTGATGTATTGGATAACAAAATGTGGGCTACCCTTCACCTTCTTTTTTGAGTTTCAACTTTAAACTAATGATTACACAAAACATCATCAAAGCAAACAAAACAAACACAAACCACAATGACGAAACGAAAAATGTTGAAGCGTCTCAGTATTAAACAATCTTCATGAATTAGTTTATGCCAACATTAACAAAAAATTGTCTTTTTTTAATTGTACGAAATGATTTGCTGAACCAATTAATTGTGTTACATAGTGTTTAAATCCCCAGAGGTGTTATACTGAGTATAATAGGTATGCCTGTAATCATTAGGGTGCCTCACTTTTAATGAGTGTGAAAGTGACAGCAGCTGATGAAGTCGGGAGAGTTACCTTGGCAGACGCTCCTATTTGATTGATTGCCAGTTATTTGGGTAAAGAAATCGCAGTAAACACAAAGCGTATAGAAATTTAAAAAAATATAAAACCATTCAGTACAGTTTTACTGTGAAACTTTTTCTTAATTCCCGTTCAAATCTCAAGGAACTGGAGAGGAAACTCGCAGTCGATCCACTTGAAACCGTCTAAAGATTTACATAAAACAGAATTGGAGGAAAAAGCACAGGCACACGGGAAAGTAATTTTAAAGTGATTTGTTTTGAAATGTCATAAAGAAGATTTTTCGAATGCGACAAGGGAAACTATTTTTGGCATTTGTCAGGCGGTCACGGTGTACGATATTTTACTTATATGGCAGGAAAATGCGGAAGCAACAAGAAACTTAAATTCCAAAATTAGTTACAGAAGCGAACGCGCTTTTTCACCCCAAGAAATTCTAAATTTATGTAAAAACTCTAAAATGTGTGATAAGGTATTTAATATATATTCTGGAAACCTTTTTACAAGAAGGACGAGCTGAGGTTTTACATAAACCTAATAACCTTGAAAACTTCCATACCAACATACATAAGTAAACAGGTCGCAACTCGGTCAAGTTTAGGCGAAAGTGCGTCTGTGTGCGTGTGTGTTTGGCAGCTTGTAACGGCACTAAAAGCTCAAGGTTCCGTCTCGATTTTTCACCTCAAATCGATTTTTAATGACGCTCAACTGTCGACTTCAAACCAAATCATTGCATGGAATTTACTCAATAAGAAAATGCTCGTCTTTCATAGTTCAGTTAAATTTTATCTGATATATTCAACTGAAATATGCACAACTGTCAGGAAATGTCGTTCATGCATAGCCTCAATTGTAAATTGCATAATTAAAATTATTATTATTTCAATGTAATTAGGAAATGCCACTGGAAATTTAGGTGGAAATTTCGTAACTGTGTTAAGTGGCTCAACGAAATGGTTTTTTATTTTTCATTTTAAGTTTCTCAATTAAAAAAGCAATTGCCGAATTGCGATTGCACGAAAATCATAATTAAAAATTACAAAAAAAGAAAAATGAAAAAATTCAAATTGCATAAAAAGCAAATCAAAGTGCATTACGTGGATGCGGACGTGGATTTTGATGTGGACCCACTTTCACTGCACTCACCACTGAACATTTGTTGGCCTTTTGAATTGACTCTCATTTTCTTCATTTCGTTTTACACTTTCGAAACTCGGGTGCAGCCAATGGAAATGCGTTCAAATCCATTTTATACACTAAGCGACAAAGTAAAGCAATTCAGATAAAATGTTAAATTACAATTAAATTACTTCCATAAATTGTTTTAATGAGGTCCTGAACTAATACAAATTTAGAATCTTATAAAA
>JBAMBJ010004103.1:0-24334 GCA_037043495.1 Drosophila recens
TGCCCAGACTCGGATTCTTTTCCCATAGTGCGCTCCAGTTCCTGCTCCTGCTCCTGTTCTGGCTTCCACTCCTCTCACGCTCTCACTCTCTGCTTCTTCTCCTCCTTCCTATTCCTGATGCTGTACATCAACTTAACCAATTTGCAGAAGCTTCACCAGCAGCGCCGTGACTTGGACTTAGACTTCGACTTGAGCAAGGATGAAAGCTGAAATCGCACGTGTTGCTTCAGTGAATTTTCCTCGGCCCGGTGGAAAAACCGCCATCATAATCAGGTCGTGTTCATCATCGTTGTTGTTGAAGCGGCGTAACGTCACTAATATGCTATTCTCTAAGCCCCTACCTTCCCCCTCCCTTCCCTCCTCCTGTCTTCCTGTTCCTCTTCCTGTATTCCCGTTTTTCTGCCGCTTGTTTTGCTTTGTTAAAAGGATTTTCACGGATTTCCGTTGTAATTTGAAAAGTTTTTTGTACAACTTTTTTCATTTACAACGAGCTGAAAATTTTGAAACCAGGAAATGGGAGTAAGCCGCCACAAGGGGCGTGGCCAAGTAGTAGAGGCGGACGGGGATGTTGTTAGTTTTCAAGTAGATGCCAAAAACAGGCCGACAAACAAACAGGTGTTAATTGTTTTCAGGCTAATTTGGCGAAAATAAATGAATTTGTGCGCAGTTGCAAAGTAAAAAATAAAAATTATAATTAAACTGTTCCCAAAGCGGCGTTAATTTAGATGCCGCAGATGCTCTTCTACTTCTACTTCTCCTTGTTTTTCTTCTCCTTCTGTTTATCCCTTTGTTTTGGCAAATGAAGTGGTTTTTTGGCACGTCGAGAAAGAAAGAGTGTAGTCCCAAAGCACAAAGTGAGCCTCATTGTTGTCCCATGTTTCCCCCAAAAAACGAAGGTACACATTGGAGTCCACAGAAAACTACCACTCACATTTTCACACTCACTCACACACACACACACACACACACACACACACACCTGTTTCGCTGTCAGCCTTGAAACGGCGAGCAGGTGTGAAAAGTGCGTACAAAATGGCAGCAGCATTCAACTTTCCCAGTGAGCACACAGTGAAAAAAGGGAAGTAATAATATTAAATACAGTCAAACTTGATTTTTTAACATTTTTTAATTAGAAAGATATGATTAAAATAATTATGAAAAAACACAAAGTGACATATTTTTTTAATTTAATTTTAAAATTGCCAAAAATATTTATAATTGTACTCAACTCATTAACAGATTATTTAAATCGCGTTGTAAATTATTATTACTTTTTTTTTTTAAATATACAACACTTTTGTTTGACTAGATACTTAAATATTTAAATTATGTAAAAAAACTTAGGCCTAAAAATTACATACTTTATTTTACAATATATAATATTTATTTTAAGAACTCGAAAAAAATTGATTGTTTTGTATCATTTTGATCACCTTAACATCAAAGATTTTTACAGATTTCTTAAATATGCGTTGAAAATATTTAAGGCAAACATTTTTCATATTTATTGTGTAATTGAAAAGATTTCAGTTATTTTAAGGTTACACGATTTTAATTCAATAGAACGGAATAATAGAAAACATCAGTTAATGCCCTGCCCTGGCTTTTGGAATAGTCATAATTTAACTAAAATTACAATAATTTACAATTGTTTATAATTTACTGTATATTGTTTTATAATGTATAAATTTCAAACTATCAACCAGAATTAGTTTAGCCCTCAACGATAAAATATACCAAGAATATTATTTATTTGAAAATCTGTTATTGCTTACATTTATACATTTGAGAGTTAACCAATACTGCAACTTTTCTCCTAGTGTATTTCTCTCACTCTGTGCGTCTCGGAGATAATTGAATTCCTGATTTTAAGTGCTGCTCAGTTAGTGAGCACACATTCCTCACACACCCCTCAAATACACACACACACACCGACAGCAAAGTGTAGCTAAACAAGTCACAAAAGTGCAAATTTGCGCCGCAAAGTATGCAGCACTAAATTACGCATACGCCACGTGCGACGACAAGGGAAACGTGTAAATTGCTCGGATCTCGCATAGCCCAGTCACAAGTTGCCCACAGTTGGCACAGTCACCGTTACCAGCTGCCAATTTGCCAAGTGTCCGCAAACAAAGCACTAAACAACACAAAATCAAATGGCAGCAAATGTACCCCAAAATGATGAAGCTTAAATACCCTTTAAGAATATTCCAATGCACTCTGATAAAAACTAAAATGGACCATTAAGTAAAGCAGAAACAATAAATAAAATATTATATTGATGATTTGATTTTTACTTAAAAGTATGCAACATAACAATTAAAATAGCATAATATAAAATTCAATATTATATTTCATTTATTTCCATGCGTATTCATTACGAAAATATATATTTATTTTGCTAATATTTTTATTTCCTTTACTATGTTTATTTCTATTTAAAAATTTGCAAAGTAAAAATTTAATATAAGTAAAATATGTATAACAGAAATAATAGATAATATATTAAATTTAATTTATTTTCATGTGAATATGACTATCTTCTTCAAAGAAATACACATATCTGTATTATATTCTCTATTATATTTTTTTTTATTCCCAATTTATAAAACAATCTTAAACTTAGACTGCCCACAATGACATAAACTTTATAGTTTCATCTTCCAAAACATAACAATTTCTGAAAGCAACTTAATTTGCAATAATCCAAATAGTTACAGGGTATATAATGTAGCATGAAAACTATTTGCGCAATGCGAAGTAATTGACAAACTTTCGACAGATTGTAACACATCTGGTCTGGAAAATCAATTTAACTGATCGATCGCTCGACAAACACGAATGCGAATGCGATAACGAGTACTCAGACAAGTTCAAATATCAAATTTAATTCGAGTTTCATATTTACCTACGTTTTCAACGTCTTCATCTCAGCTCAGCAAACGTCTTGACAAAGTTATGACACTCCAATTTTAGTAGAAGAGACGACACGACATTCAAAGTGGCAATGTAAAAAGTTGGCAGCCTCATTTAAAATGCAAATAGGGATTGGGAATCGTATAGAGATTGAGATTGGGATCGGGGGAAAGTCGTTTGTCTGTAAATTAGTTTTGCTTTGGTAACTGATACAAGAACACGGCTAATGTATCACAAAATTGGGCTATATATAATAGAAAGGTAAAGAAGAAAGGGAAGCAATAATAAGGCTGACTGTCATGATGTTGGTCATCATATTTGGGAAGTAATCCGCTTTACTTTGCTGGCCACAATTTGCTCTTTATTTTACTTTTTGCCATCGAAATGGAATGGAAATGGAAATGTCCCTAACAAAAGCCTAGACAGAAACCCAAGTTAAACATAGATTGAGAGAGAGAGAGAGACAGAGACGAGAGACAGAGACTCTAAAGTGTTAACTTCTTAAGTGCAGCGCAACTTTTTGACACTTGAAATTGAGTTTTGCGGTGTAATTGCATTTTATTTGAGCTTCAACTTTGGGCCCACTTTGGTCCCAAAACGACCGCGGAAAAACAAAAGCCAGGCCAAAAGCTAAAACTACAAAACTACAACGAATGGAACAACAGCTAGCTGAAAAGGCTACAGATGAGAGAAGCCGAATGTGAAAAGCCCTTTACTTATTCTTTAAAAAAGAATATATTTATGACTTGAAATATTTAGATCTATTTATATACGACATCTTCAGCTTTGTCAGAGCTAAATCGATTCCACAGGAAATGTCTTTTTGTTCAAAATTTGTATTCAATATTGTATTCTCATTCAAAACCCGTTTTTTGGACCCTTTTTAAAAAAATTCTTATTTGAAAACGCAAAGAATAATTGAAAACTTTTTTTATTTATTGTATCACAAAAGGTTCAAAGTAAATACAAAATTTTTTTTTGCCTCGATACGAGGGCTGTTCAATAAGTAATGAGACTTCAAAGTTGGGGGTTGAAAAAAAAGGTGTCGTCACGGCGGCAACAATTCCGGGTCTCCGGAGCGTCGGAAATGAAAAAAAAAACGGGGTTATAATCAGTATAGATGTAATTCTCGGATGATAGTAGACAATAATTTTGTGATTTTTGTTGACAAAATGGCGGCCATTCAAAAAAAAATTTCAATTTCGGGCTTTTTTTTTGTAGTTTAGTGTAAAAAAATAATAGTAAAAAATTTTTAAAATTAATCTCTTCTATCACCCGAGAATGGTGACAATTCTGCGTGGATTCCATTTCGTTTCATGAAAATCGGTTCAGTTGAACTGGAGATATCTTTGCCGCCAGTTCGAAAAACGTGGTTTCGAGAAAAACGCGTCTAAAGTTTTGACTTCACTTGCATTTACATTAACATTGCTGGATAAAAAGGGCCATAACTCCTAAAGTATTTCGAGTTCCTAAAAATCCTTTTAGGGGCATATTCACAACTACCCAAGCTATAAATAAATGCAAAAAAAAAAGTCGAAAAAAAGTTGCTCAATGAGAAGACCCCCTTAAATTGTCATATCATTTTCAAATTAGAATCACTTTTTACTCGGAATCTATTTTTGATCATAATTAGCTCTTTAAATTAACTCTACATGCAAATCATATTAAATGTGTTTAAATATTATATTTTTTTAATGCTTGTCATTGACACACAGGGTGGACCCTTTCTACCATTTGTGTGCAGGGTCTAACACAGTGAAGCTAAAGTATTCGCACTGTCGAATATATATCCAACACTAGCCTCCAGAGAGCGCCCAGCAGCTCAGATGTAACTCTACCTTGATCTCCATCTCCAGCTTCATCTCCATCTCCATCTATTCAACAAGGATGCCTATTCGAGTCCTTGGCTCCTCCTCCTTCTCCTCCTGCTGCGCTGTTGCATCAAATTTGCATGGGGGCTGAAGCTCAACTCAAGTGACGATAATCGCAAGTTGTTGCCACTTCCCCCCCTACATCTTTCTCCTACTTTCTCCTTTTGCACCTCCTTCAAAAGTTCGTTTTGGGGCCAAGTGCATGGCAAATGGATTGCCCTCAGTTGGGGCTTGAAGCTTTATTTGGAAATGGTGTGTGTAAATTGCAGTTTAGTTTCCATTTGATGTTGCTTGTTTTTGTGTTCAGCATTCAGCTCATGAAAATCAACTCAATTTGCAGCTGAATCAACGCCAAAGTGCAAATATTAATTACTATTTTTGTTTTTTGTTTCTTAAATTGCGCCTTCATTGAAAGCAAAAAATCAAATTATGTTTTGCTTCAGCTCAACGGAGAAGCAATCAGGGCAAAAGGCAACAGCTGAAAAACAGCTCAATACACAATTATAGAAGTGTCTAGGCGAAATCGAATTAAAAACGACTAGAAAATACTCTTCAATCATGAGTATACAAAAACAAAATAATTGCATAAATAAATTAATTTAAATAAAATAAAATTCTGTAAAAATAAAAAATGAACGTATAAAAAGTTAAGTTTCTTTGATAACTTTAATATCAAAATTGTAATCGAATTTTTAAGCTGCTAAATGAATTTGAAAAATTCCCCTATTCTTATTTTACGTTAAACTATTTTAAGTTTTTACTTAATGCTGACAAGTAAATAAATAAAGTGAAATACTAAATAAATATGTTTATTTAAAATATCTTTTTAATTTTTTCTTAACTTGAACTATTTTTATAAAATGAATTATGATGAAAGAAATTACAATTTCAGATTGAATAACTGACTTATATTATTAACTCAAGGAACAAACTTGAGCTTCTCCTAACAAATAGTTTCTTCTACGAAAGACATTTGTGCTTTCTTTGCCAACTGAAACGTTGTTAAAGCGAAGAATAAAAAGATGAAGATAGTTCAAATGCAGCTATAATTAAGAGTGTCCTGACTGTCTGTCAGTTTTGGCCATTGTTCGAGCTTCAATTGCAGCCTTCGTTTGTTGGGACTGTGGAAGCAATTGCAATGCGAATCGACAGCCTGACAGCTGACAGAACACTCAGTTCAGCTCAGTTCAGTTCTGTTCAGTTTCGTCCTTTTGTGCTCGAGTCCTGCCTCATATTCCCGTCTCTTTTCATCTCTTTCAGCTGGCACAATAAATGAATATTGCATTAAGACAGTTGCAAATTATTTAGTTTCATGTTGGGCATTAATTTGAATAATTTAAAGTTAAACTTGTTTTGCACATTTTTAAATTTTTCGCCGTCGCAACTTTTAGCCAGCTCCTGTTGCTCCTGTCCCTTCCCCTTCCTTTCTTCCTTTTCTGCTTTGATTCCGGAAGCTGTTGCTTTTCATGAATGAATTTTGGCGCGCTTTTCCGACGCCTGCGCTCTTCTCACAGAGCACAGAAGCCGGTTGAATTGAAAGCTGCGGATTGAAGAGCAGCATCCACCGTTCAATCGTCAGTCTTTCCATTTAAATTCCATCTGAAAAGCAGTCCGCATTCAACTGGCGACAACAGTTGCGGTTTGGAGCTTGTCGCGTGCGAATCTCGCTCGGATTCCAGCTCGGATAAATTCTGACGTATTTTCGCCCTTTTCTGCCCGCCGGAACAAAAAAACCAGCAACAAAAATCATCCACAGAGAATCTTTCGCGGCAATCCAATTAGCAATTGAAGTAATAAATAATATAAATAATACGAGTGGTACATCAAGTGAATACAGCACAAATGAAAATAAAAACCAAACGCAAAGCAATCATTTTCGAGTTGTGCTCGTGACGTATACGTAATATTGCCATGCAGCCATTAAAATGGCAAATAATTCAAAAGAATTGAATCATAATTCGTGTGCAAATAAAAACGCAGCAAGCACAGATAAATATTAAGTATTATTAAAGATATAATATTAATAATATTATTTAAAGGAATTCAGTCAAAACTCAAGTGTAAAACAACACACAGAAAACTCAGATAAATATTAAGAAATATTCATATACAAAAATAAATAAATGTATATCAGATAATACCAATAATTTTAAAAGCACTTAAACTAATAGAATGATTATAATTTACAACAGAAAACACTGATGGATATTAATAAATATTAAATTAAGAATAATTGCGTATACGTAATATTGTGATTAACGCAAATATTTAAAAAAACTTAAGTCATAACTCGAGTTTAAAAGAATGAATAAAATTTATACAGTCGAACTTCCCTAACTCGAATCACCATTATCCAAGAAAAAAGTTCGAGTTAGGAAGACTTCGAGTTAGGGAATTTTTTTTTTAGTTTTTTAAAAGAAACTACAATTGTATTCATTCATAAATACATTTCAAATTGCAAGCTTTTCTAGATTTTTTCAACAAAAACAGATTCCAGTTTGATTGAGACCTGTCGATATTCTCAAAATTGGTTTTTTCGTTCTCTTGCTGTATCCAGAATGAAAACTATTTTCGATGAGATACCATATTTTTCAGATACTTAAATTTTTTTGGTCCGTTTATGAATTTTTGAACAAATAAGTTTAAAGTTTTCTTAAAGCGATGTACATTTTGATACACGTGCTGGTGCCATGGTAAATAATTTGATGCGCTGACAAAGAAGTACATTAAAAACATTTTTCCTAAAGCAATTTCACAAGCTTAAGTAATTTTTTATGCAATATTCTATCATATTGCATCTCCATATGTTAATGTACATCAATATTACATATCCAAACGAGCCGGTAACAAAAGCATTAAATAGAAACGAAAAAAAATTCCAACTTTTTGGGAATTATTCCGAAAAATTCGACTTACAGAAGTACGGGCCAATATTTTTGTTCGAGTTAAGGACAAATTCGAGTTAGGGAAGTTCGAGTTAGGGAAGCAGAATTGTATGAAATTTGGTCAGTAAACGCTATTGCCACTCGATTTTGTTCGAGTTAGAGAAAGTTCGAGTTAGGGAAGTTCGAGTTAGGGAAGTTTGACTGTAGTTAACAATGAAGAAATGATATTATAAAAACAAAATTAATTTATTAAAAATTTAAATTATTAATATTCAAATTACTTAATTCAATACTAAAATTATTATGTTACTTAAAATGAGAACTCTGATGAAGATTAACAAATTATAAAATAACAAAACGTATACATAATATTGTGGTACATATTGGGATAACTCGAGTGTAAATTAATGCACGGAAAATAAAGATAAAAATAAAGAAAATAATTATGTAACAATAGTAACCATAATTTAAGAAGAACTCTGAGCCGTTTTTAATATGATAAGCGGCGCTTTTGTTTGTACTTATCGCAGTGAGAATCCGTCTCAATTGGCTACTGGCTTAAATATTGAATGGATTTGGTCAAGTAGAAAAAGCTGCATAGCAAATCAAATCACAAATCACATCAACTATTCAACAGATTCGAGACTCGAGTGCATTAGAATACACAATGCACTTGGCAGCTCAATATCCAGAATTCTTCTCCTCCAACCGACATGAAATGCCAGCGAACTTGTGAATAAATACAAATACAAATACACACACACACACACACACACACATATGCAGATACACGCATTACACACACATGAGAGAAAAGCAAAAGAAAAATGTAATCACAATTACAAATGCAGGCAGCATTTTGCATAATTTATGTCAAGCAGAAAGCAGCAACAACAACAGCAACAACAACAACAGTAGCCAGTTTGGGGGCGTGGCTAGAGGCGTGTGGAGATGGTGGAGGGGGTACAACACACGCTTGCATGGCCATAAATAAGTGCAGGTTTAAATACCACGACCAACAATTGTGAAATATGGCAGAATAATAGAAAGACCAGAAAGCATAAAATAGTACAAATGTATGAAAAATGTAGCTACAAGTAGCCCGCTGACATGCAACGGAGCGAACAAGAGGGGGGGAGGAAGGGAAAGAGGGAGAACCCCGCACAGTGGGTCAAATGTCAATTGGCAACCACTGCCAGACGAGTTAAAAGTGTAACGAGCGTAATAAACTGAAAAAAGGCTTTAAATCTTTAAAGCTTATGCGGATTCAATTTCATTTCACTTTGTACCACTGTGCAGTGCTCACTGTGCCTAAGAAAAGCGAACTAAATACGGTGAAGCGAAGCGAACAAAACAAAAGCCAAAGAACAAAATGGGCCAAAAAGTTATTTTAAGGACACGGGGAAAAGTGCGCGATTCTCGCTTTTAAACAAGACTAAAGAATAGCACTAAGAATTTACTTACTCTCTTTATATGTGTGTGAGTGTGTGTGTGTGTGTGAGTGTGTGCTTTGTAATCTCGAAACAATTATGCATACGTGCACACATAGAAATCTAAATCTGTGGCGCGTGATGCTCAAAAGTAGCCCCCAAAATGCCTCGAAATGAAAGCGCAAATGCTTTGCCATTAGCATAAAAATAATGGCAACTGGGCAACTGGGCGACTAGGCAGTGGACAACACCATCATCGACCAGAGTAAAAAAAAGAAAACAATAAAGAGAGAATATATTCGGCACGCCGAAGACTCTTTGATGGTATTCAAATTTGAATTGTTTAAATGACAAATGATATACTAGTTATCCAATTTAGGAGCTGAAAATAACTGTTATTGATCAAAATTGTTAACAAAATACATACAGTCGTCGGATAAAGTATTTTGACAAAAAGTAAAGTTAAATCTTCGCGTAATTTGAACTTACTTTAAGTTAAGTTTGGCATCAATGGAAAGGTCATTGAAATTGCGTTTGAATGATACAAAACTTTCCTTAACCCATTAAGTAGCCATTGAAAATTTTGAATTTTTGTAAAAGTCTACTGTTTTGATTTTCCTAGATTTTTTCACCCAAAATATTTTGATGCAAAAAAAATATTTCAAACAATTCTAAGAGTGACTGAAAAAAAAGTTTTCAAAAATCTCTTCGCCAGTATTTTTTATAATTTTTTGAAAATTGCTAAAAATGAGTATTTTAACCCATTTTTGCTCAGAATAAAAATCTCAAGGAAAAAGCAAATTTTTCTTACTAAAACTGAATTTTTGAGCAACTATATGCAATAGTGATCCAAATATATATATTTTTTTATGAAATCTGGCACGACTTCTTTGATGCGTTACATATTTTTCGAGAAAATTATGATGCCCCCTGCAAGACTATAAAAAAGAATGCACAAAAAAACAAAACAAATCTGAACAAAAGTCTGTGGCATTGGCATTTCATATCCCTGATAGACGAATGTGTGTGTTGTGAGTGCTTCTATGTGTGTGAGTGTGTGTGTGTGTGTGTGAGTGTTTGTGGTGTGAATATTTTCATTTCATTGAAGACTTAATCCTTTCTCAGCTGCCAACAGTCAACTCAAATGGCAATCGGCTGCTGAGTGTTGAATGTTGAATGCTTATTGTTTCATTTTTGTTTTTCATTCATTTGCATGTGGAGACAGAGAAGTGGGGCAAGGTGGGTGGATATTTGGGTGGTGTCTAGTGGGGCGTGTATTGTTTAAAAATCGATATGTTAAGTCAAAAATTATTTGAACGAAATTATTAAATTTTAAAGCAACTTGAGTAAAAGCCCAAGAAATGATCAAAATGATATTCCGCTTGAAAATTGGGTTCAGTTTTGACAAAGTTGTGAATGTTGTGAGTTTCTTACCCCCCCTTAAAATAACAACTTTACAAGGCAAAATTTATGTTCATTTTGGAATGATTTTTTACCCAATTATTTATAATTTAATTCAGAATCAAGTTAAAAGTTGTTTTATACTAAACATGACATAAGATGTTGATTGCAAGTAAAAACGTGATATTAAATATTTTGAATTTTTTAAAAACATAAGGTCTTACACTTTGTATCAAAATCGAGTTGAAAGAAAAATTATTTAAATGAATGAATAAAAAGGCGAAAACAAAATGACATGAAAATCTTTTCAATGTAGGCAACGTTATGAAATTTTGAAGTCCAAATCTTGTCTATATTTTGCCAAGATTGGTTTAGAATCTTTTTGCCTATTTTTACTTTAAGATATTAAACTCGATTGCATTTTTTGACTTGCACAACTAAAAAATACAAAATTTAATGACAAAAACATAATAAAAATACAACGATAAACTTATTTATATTTAAGTTTAAGTTCGGTTCAAATTCATATTAACATGAATATAATATAAAGGCTCAAGTCTCCTTTATATTATGTTCATGTTAATATGAATTTGAACCGAACTTAAACAATGCAAAACAGGAAACTAAAAGTCACAAAATGCGATATTAAATTTCTATGAATTATACATAAATATAAACTTAAGCTAAAACACTAAAATAAACATCTAAAAAATAAAAAAAAAAATAAAAGAAATTAAATCAAATTGTAAAAAGTGATACAGTCGAACTTCCCTAACTCGAACTTCCCTAACTCGAAGTCTCTCTAACTCGAACAAAATCGAGTGGCAATACTAGGCAAATTTCATACAATTCTACTTCCCTAACTCGAAGTCTCCCTAACTCGAACTTTTTTCGTGGATAATGGTGATTCGAGTTAGGGAGGTTCGACTGTATTTAAATTGTTCTGTTTTTTTTGCTCAGTGTAGTGCATATTTTTATGAGCCAAATACTTAAACAGTGTGTGCCCAGAGCGAGAACTGATAATGGCCAGAAGGCAAAGGGCCGGGCCAACGAAATGAGAACTGAACACAAGTGAGGCCAATAAAAAGGCGATAAAATTGACGCCAATACAAGCTGAGACAGAGAGAGAGAAAGAGAGAGAGGAGAAGAGAAGAGAGAGAAAGTGAGAAAAGAGTGAAAGGCAAAGGACACAGTGCATAAAAAGGCGATATATATTCACAAACGTGTTTATCAGAGTCAAAGTGAAAGCCCGCAGCTGGACAGAGACAGAGTGAGAGAGAGTGAGAGAGAGAGAGAGAGAGAGAGAGGGGTAGACAGAGAGCATCCGAGTGAGATAGCAATTCAAATGCCGTGGTGATTAATGGGCCAGGGGCCATTGCAGCCGGAATGCGCATAATTCACGTGAGAGCAACGAGATATGGCCAACAGCATGAAAATGGAGGTGGAAAGGGAGGTGGAAAGGGAGGTGAAAGAGCAGGTGGAGTTGGCATCAGAATCAGAATCAGTTGTTGGCCATGGCTGATGATGTTCCTGTTCCTGCTGGAATCCACCGCCATGGAATCGTCAGCTGAACAACTGCAGACCAATAGCAACCACAACAATGTCGAGCTGTCGCTGTCGAGTGGAGCAATTAAGCAAATGCCGAGCAATGTCCGTGTCTCAATTAACAGTGAAAAGCATCGCAACCGTCCAGTTCCCGTTCCCGTTCCCGTTCCCGTTCCACATTCGCCCAACAATCTGCATTGGAAGAGCACGAGGACGAAAGTGAAGCGACGACAGCGTCTCAATTCGCAGAGCAACTTGCCCGCCGCCCACTTCCCGCTCTCGCCCAGCGCCAATCTGAGCAGTTGGCAGCAACAGCGCTACCTGAAAGTGAACCAGGTATTCGAGAGCGAGCGCCGCATGTCCCGCGACGAGATCCAACGCAATCACGGCAAAATCGTCCTGCTCGGCCTCTTCGAGCTGTCCACCAAGCGCGGTCCGCGGCCGGACGGACTCAGCGAACTGGGCGCCGCCACCATGGCCGTGGAGCACATCAACCGCAAGCGACTGCTGCCCGGCTACACCCTGGAACTGGTCACCAACGACACTCAGGTGAGTGCACAGTGCACAATAAAGTGCTCTTAAATTTGTATTTCCTTTTTTTTGACTCATAATTTTCGTGTTTCATTACTGAGTTACATTTCATGGCCAAATTAAATACATTCTAACTTTTTTTAGCTCGAATCACCACTTTCCAAATTTAAGTTCGAATTATGTATAGTTTGAGTGCGAAAAAATTCCAGTTAGGAAAGTTCGAGTGCATACATAAATTGAACAAGATTTTTATATTTTTCAGATCTTTTTATATTTGAACAGCTTTATTTATTTATAAATCGATTTAAGCAATTTACAATTAATACATAGTAAATATAAAAAATAGTGTAGTAATAAATTAACATATGGGCATTTCTAAACTCGCGCACGGGACATTCGTACACATTCAAAGTAAAAAAACTGTAAAAAGGAAACGGTTTTTTTTTCCGATGACATATAGCATTTGATTAGCTCTTTCATTGGTGCAAAGATTGATTTTGGGTAATTTTTCATTTTTAAGATAATAGAAAAATTTAAGTGATTCGCACGGGACACAAAACGGAAGTGACTTGTGAGGTCAACCAATTCAAACGCCAATTTCAGCGAATCCAGAGGCAATATTTTAATGCAACTAATTTTTAACTCTTGTGCATTGATGCCTCTTAAAAATGGTTATGATTTTTTTCAAAGATGACTTGCACTTTTTTTTAATTCAATTTGACGTAAATTTGCACGGAACATCGCGCACGGGACATTTTTTACCATCACTATTTTTATGTTCTTTCTGTCTCTCTATTTTTAAATTATATATCCAAAACAGCCCGATAAACTTATTTAAATTAAACTTTCAATATATTTCTTTGAATTAAAATGGTTCATGTTACAATTTTACTATCCTACTTAGTTTAATCGTTAAAATACAAACGGTCCAATTTGGAAGTCAATTTTTAAGAAAATTTACATAAATATGGAAGAAGTGAATTTATTCCAATGTAGAACCTAGACCTTCTGTATAAAAAGTACCGGGAATTGTTAAAAAAAACACAGAATTATTTATTTATTTATCAAAATATATTTTGTCGCCTTCAAAGTTATCCTTATTGTTTGCAATGCACATGTGAAAACGGCGAATTCAATCTTCCATGCACTTCTGGCAATCCGATTCTGGTAAGGCCTTTAGGACGCGCTGCGATTTCCGTTTTTTGGGATTTGGCTCGTTTTCCATGCGCCATTCGCTCGATTGCTGGCTTGTAAAGCTGTCGAACTCATAGACCCATGTCTCATCACCAGTTATGATGCAATTCAAGAAGTCTGGGCCACGCGAAATCATGTCTTCGGCCACCGGTTTGCGATACTCTTTTTGAAACAAATTCAGGTCTTTCGGGACCATTCGAGCGGCGACACGGTTCATGCCAAAATATTGATTATAATGCCATGAAAGGTCATTTTATCAATGTTCACTTCACGGGCCAGCTCTCTCATACTGAAACGACGATTTTTCAGCACTAAATGTTGGATTTTTTCGATGTTATCGTCGGTGGTAGACGTGGATGGCCGGCCGGAGCGAGGCAAATCTTCGACTACTTCACGCCCCTCTTTAAATGAACTAAACCACTCGTATGCCCGAGTTTTAGACATGGTTGAGTCACCATAGGTTTTTTTCAAAATTTTCAGGGCATCGGCACACGATGAGACACAAAATTTGAGGCACAATCTCGGTTCGACTATAGTTTCCATGGTAAATTCGCAGAGCAGCACTGAGGTAGACTTGTTTGGACAGCTGCCATAAACAAACTAGTTGACAGATCGAGCCTAAACTCCGGTTGGTAATTAAAAAAGGTTGTGCCAGCCTACAAAAAAAAAAAATTACCGAAACCTCTTTCGAGGCAAATTTTAATGACAATTTCCCGGTACTTTTTATACAGAAGGTATGTTCATCCTATTGAATTTCTTCTAGTGTATATTGTTAAAATAAATAATTTAAATACATTTCTGGAAGAAAATTTCAAAAGATGTGAATTTTTGATCAATTTTACGTTTTTGGCCTCAGATGGACCTTTCTGAGGAAATGCCCATATGCAATTTAAGCTTTAGTTTTAACATTAATTTAAATTTTAGTTTCCATTTTAAATTATTTAATGATCGATTACAGTCGAACTTCCCTAACTCGAATCACCATTATCCACGAAAAAAGTTCGAGTTAGGGAGACTTCGAGTTAGGGAAGTAGAATTGTATGAAATTTGCCTAGTATTGCCACTCGATTTTGTTCGAGGTAGAGAGACTTCAAGCTAGGGAAGTTCGAGTTAGGGAAGTTCGACTGTATTATATTTGTATAATAAATTATATTATTAAATTTGTGTTTTTATGTTTTTTTTTTAATATTATTTTTATTACTATTTTGATTTTAGCCTTTTTTTCTTTTATATATAAACTTATACGACCCCTTTAAAAATAAGAAATATGTTTATATTTTTAAGATCTTTAATTACTTGAACTATGCTTTTTTTCCATTTTGAGCTTTGTAGGACAATTTTAAAAGTCCTCAAAAAAGTTTTTTAAAACTAGCTAAATGTCAACGATTTTTATATATTACTCAATTTAGATTCCAACAGGTGGGTTGCCACATTTTGTGGCACAGAGCTATGCTTTGCTTTTTTCATTACGAAATTGAGATTTCATTTAGTGGCGCGTGCAGCATTAAAACTTAATAACAAAATAAGAAAATGAGAAAATCTGCAACCGCAACAGCAGCTGCGACGGCAGCTAAAAAGAAATTTGTCATCAACTTTCTGCCTTTTTTTTATTGCGAGCAGCAACAACAGGAAAAGTGGGAGGAGTGATGACACACAAACAGAGATAGAGATACGAAGAGAGAGAGAGAGAGAGAGAGAGAGAGATAAAAGTCGCATCCATATCAGCGGCATCTCCTATCAAAGTCAAGAGTCGACATTTTAAAAATGTTTACTGCGCCATCTTGGCGCGCATTTTATGACGCGATTCACGTTGCCTCCCTGCCCCTCCCCTTCTACTACTCTCCACTCTCCTCCTACTTTCACCTTGGTTGTAACGGTCTTCCCTCTACACAAAAAAAAAAGTTCGGGATTCCGAAAGACCAGTAATATTTCGATCATCTGGGTTTTTATGACAGTAAAAAAAAAACATAAAATATCTACTTAGTTATGTTATACATATATTTTAAGCAGAAGCCTACAAGTATTTTATATATTAAGTAACATATTTGTAGTTTATTATCGTTTTTTTAAAGCTTAATTATTGCCTTTTTATACTACTATATTCACCAAATTGAATACATCGAATCATGGAAAAAAACGAGAGTCGATTTGACATTTCTAACTAATTTTCAATAATACTTATGATGAAAAATTGTGCATTAATAAAGAATCCCGTTGATCGATCCCATTTACTTCTTCTTAATTTACTAAATAAATTCTGAAATCAATAAATTTAAACTTGATTTTTAGAATGCTTTTTTTTCCTTTTTGGTTGATTAAAGCTTTTAAGCAATATATGTGCCTAAAAGCATGCAATAAAAAATTTTTAATTTATTTAAGTAAGTAACGGGTATCCTATAGTCGGGAGCTCGACTATAGCCTTTATCACTTGTTTTAAACATAAAAATTGCCTTTGATACCCATTAATTAAGCAAATATATTTGGAATGCATACTTGAAAAAAAGTACATGCTTAAATCAAGATGTTTTTTTTCTCTGTGTACCTTTGTTGGTTGCAGTGTGATCCTGGCGTGGGCGTGGATCGTTTCTTTCATGCCATTTACACGCAGCCCTCGACGCGGATGATGATGCTGCTGGGCTCCGCCTGCTCGGAGGTCACGGAAAGCCTTGCCAAGGTGGTGCCCTACTGGAACATTGTACAGGTGAGTCTCCTCCTCCTCCTCCGACTCCTCTCCAAGTCCATTTTCCAGTTTCAGGATGCGTTTGCTGATTAAAATATGCAAATATGCCCGAGCCTATTAGCCTATTACTCAAAAATTTAATCAACTCACGTGCCAAGACTCGACTCGCTCGATTAGCATAAATACCACGCAGCTCAAAAGGCCAGCCAATAAACATTTCCGCGCTCAACTAAACAGCTTTCTACAAATTATTAGACAAGACATGCAAATTATTCCCGAATAGGCGCAGACTAAATACCCTAACTTACGGAATAATAGTCAAAAAATATTTCAATGTTTGTAACAGGGAGAAGGAAGCATCCCCGACCCTATAAAAAGCATATATTCTTGATCAGTCCGTCCGTCTGTCCGTTCCGTGTGAAGGCCTAGATCTTAGAGACTATTTGAGCTAGAGCAACCAAATTTGGCACACGGACTTTTGTAAACCCCACGCAGGTCAAGTTTGTTTCAAAATTTGGCCAATTTTCGCGAAAAGCCACCACACGCACAGTTTTCAAGATATTAGAATTCTTACCATTTACCGTTAACTACTATTATTACCTATCATCCTTCTAAATCGTAACAAGTTCGGACAAATAGAAAGCTGGTAATGGCTGATTAAAGCTTTTAAGCAATAAAAGTGCCTAAAAGCATGCAATAAAAAAAATTTTAAATTTACTAATCTTCATTCTATTGGGGAAAACATAAGGAATATGGTTAGATTTTTAATAATTTGCAAAGTAATAGTGTAATCCATTATCAAATTTATCAAATTTTGTGACGAACGACATTAAATTGTGTATATACATTATAAAATTTGCCATTCAGCTCTGCGCAAAAAATTTTTTTTTATTATATACGAAGATTTTGGGATCTTTTAGCGCAATGTGCCGAATACCAAACTTATTTTTAAGAACAATTTATATATGCAATTGCATATCGTTCGTCACAACATTGGATATGGACATGGATGTGCTTTTTACATCGTCAATAGTAGACAGATATGGGTTTTAAAATTCAAACGCCTTATGTAAGGGTATCAAGGAATGCGTAAATACAAAAGCAGAGGGTTTTATCTCAGGAGGAGGCAGAAGGAGGCTTCACGGAATTCACTTAGAAGCACGCTGCATGCAAATGTCGAGCGATTCCGAGTTTGGCCTTTGAAGTTCAGTTTGTTGTTGGTTTTCGTTTGGTTTCGTTTCGTTCGGCGTATGTGGGAGCTAAATGAGGCACAACTTGGTAGAATATTTATACAGACAGAAGGCAAGACAAACTTTGGGGCTGCATGTTGCGTAACAATTGCGTTGAATCGAATGCTTTATGGCACTTGATTACAGGTCTCCTTCGGCTCGACTTCGCCCGCCTTGAGCGATAGACGTGAGTTTCCGTACTTCTATCGCACCGTTGCCCCGGACTCGTCCCACAATCCGGCCCGCATTGCGTTCATCCGTCGCTTTGGCTGGGGCACTGTGACGACGTTCTCCCAGAACGAGGAGGTTCATTCGCTGGCCGTCAACAATCTGGTCACCGAGCTGGAGGCGGCCAACATTTCCTGCGCGGCGACAATCACATTTGCGGCCACCGATTTCAAGGAGCAGCTGCTGCTCCTCAGGGTAAGGCTCGAATTGGAATTGACATGACAAATTGCCGAAATGTCCTCCAAAAATGTGTTCTGTGTTTTCTGTTTTGTCGCCCTTATACAGGAGACGGACACACGCATCATTATCGGCAGCTTCTCCCAGGAATTGGCGCCTCACATCCTCTGCGAGGCGTACAGACTACGCATGTTTGGTGCGGACTACGCCTGGATCCTGCACGAGAGCATGGGTGCACCCTGGTGGACCGACCAGCAGACACCCTGCACCAACCACGAACTGCAACTGGCCGTCGAGAATCTGATAGTTGTGTCCACCCACAACAGCATCGTGGGCAACAACGTCAGCTACAGTGGGCTGGTAAGCACATTTAGTGCACAGATATTGCGGCACAGTCACAGATGGTACCTCATACGAATTCCGAAACTTATTTAAGAAATTTTAAAAAAGAAGATAAAAACCAAGAATAAAATTTAAGGAGTCCAAAATAGGAAAGTAAAAATAGGAATCATAAATTAGGAATTTCAACTAAGAAAAATATTTAGAGTACAAAAATTAGAGGAAAAAAAAGTTGGGAAAAGTATCTTTGGTTTTCCTGTCATTGGTTAAATTCTTTTGAATAGTTATATACGTTATTCATTATTTGTTCTTAGAAAGAATAACTAAAAGATTTACTTTGATTAAGTACTTACTTAATAAGACGTTTACTTTAAATTAAAAAATTATTTGTGATTAAAAATTTACAAATGATAAATAATTATTAATATTGAATTTTATGATATCCATCAAATATATTGACTAAATATGATTTATATCACATCATTCTTTAAATAATAATTAATCTTGATTTTTAGTTTTTTCTGTTTTTTTATAAGAGTTATTTGAGACTTTTTTGAACAAAAGGCATTAAGGCCCTATTCTCCTTCAGCTTGCTGTTTTTGGACCTTTTTTGAAAAAATTCTCATTTGAAAACGCAAAAAGATATTTGAATTTAATTTTTTATTGAATTAGTAATGAATGAAAGAAAATAAAAAAATTTTTTTTGCCTCGATACGAGGGCTGTTCAAAAAGTAATGAGACTTCAAAGTTGGTGGTGCAAAAAAAAGGTGTCGTCACGGCGGCCACGATTCCGGGTCTCCGGAGCGTCGGAAATGAAAAAAAAACGGGGTTATGATCAGCATAGATGTAATTCTGGCCCGAAGTAAAATAAAAATTTTGCGATTTTTTTTGACAAAATGGCGGCCACTTGAAATTGAAAAATCGAATTTGGACCCATTTTTTTGTAGTTTAGTGTAAAAAAAAAATAGTAAAAAAAATCGCAAAATTTTTATTTTACTTCGGGCCAGAATGGTGACAATTCTACGTCGATTAAACTTTGTTTCATCCAAATCGGTTCAGTAGAACTGGCGGAATCGTGGCCGCCAGCTCGAAAAACGTGGTTTCGAGATAAACGCGTTTAAAGTTTTGACTTCACATGCATTAACATTAACATTGCTGGATAAAAATGGCCATATCTCCTTAAGTATTTCGAATTTCTAAAAATCCTTTTAGGGGCATATTCACAACTACCCAATCTATAAATAAATGCAAAAAAAAAATTTTTGCTGAAAGAGAATAGGGCCTTAATGACTGGGTTTTGATTAAAATGAAAGTTGGAAAGACTTCTATTTGTGAGAACCAAATTTAAGTATTTTATGACTTTAATTTTTGAGCAAAAAAAATAAAATAAAAATATTAAAAAATAGTTAGTTCTAGATAAGAAACAAGTAAGTTAATAAATTTGATAATTTATATAATTTATAGACTCGTAGATGCAGCCTTCTGTCTGTTACCTACATTGCCACAAAGTTAATACGCCCCTGTCAACTTTGAGTACCGGGTACAATGATTCATTTGATTCCTAGCATCCCGAGGCAGCGATTGCTCCTCATGATAGAATGTTTTTATTGTCGTTTTAGTGTCTGCCATGAAATCGGCGGCGCATAATGAGCTGGCAATCTCATTATTAGACTGTGGGCTAAAGGGGGCTACTCCGGGGAGAGGAGAGGGCTTCGAATGCTCTATTTAATCGCTGCAATTTTCATTCATTCATTCATTTATTCATTTCTCCTCAGAACAATCACATGTTCAACTCGCAGCTGCGTAAACAATTCTCCCAATTTCACAATGAGGATGCGACTGGCAGCCACAGAAAAGCCCCGCAATCCGATTTGCAGACTCGGACCCGAAAGAGGCGCGGCACCGCCCCCCATTTCCCGCTGCCCGAGGCCATTTCCCGCTATGCACCGCAAACATACGACGCCGTGTGGGCAATCGCCTTGGCGCTTCGGGCCGCCGAGGAGCATTGGCGACGGGACGCGGCTCAGTCGAAGCTGGACGGATTCGACTACACGCGCAGCGACATGGCCTGGGAGTTCCTCCAGCAGCTGGGCAAACTGCACTTCCTGGGCGTATCGGTAAGACAGCCCAAAATGTCAAAAAAAAATTGATAATTTATTTATTTATTTATTTGTTCATATCTAATAAATCTAATACCAACTTTTTAAAACAACTTCATTGGATTGTCTTAAAAAGCAATTACTCTTAACATCTTTGTACAGTCTGAGATGTTAATTTAGCTTATAAATGGCTTAATACAGCATTTTTGTTATATAATTATATACAAACATTTTAATTAGAAAAAAGCAATAAAATCACACACATTTTTAATTTGTATCATTTAACATTTTTACTATGTTGTAGTATTCTTTTTGTATCAAAATACTTTTTATGCATTTTTTATTTGATTTTTATTATTACTTTAAATAATTTTTACGCCAAGCTATTTCCATTCCAACTTTTTAGTCCTATTTCGTTTGATTGCTTTTTTAATAGCAATTGTTTTCAAAATATTTATGAGACCAGTGATGTTAGTTTAGCTTTTTAATGGCTAGATATATAAATAATTTCAAAAAATGCATGTTAAAGAAGCAATTACCCCACACATAATTTTAATTAGTTGGTAACACTTAAACTTAGTCTTTTTTTAGTCTATTTATTTAAGTTTATTTTATTTTAATTATCAACATACATTTATCGCTTTTTATTTATTTATTTCCAGCTTATTTTTGGTTGCCAAATTCTGCCAAGAGCAAAATACTTTTAATTTAATTATAATTATTACCGAGCCTGTTTAAAGACAAAACTCGAATGTTAAAAGTACAAAAGTGCACAGTGAATTTTCCACTTCACTCAATCGATGTGTAAATTTATCAATTTAAAAGAAAATTATTTTTAATAATTAACAAAGAAAAGGCAAATATATACAGTGATGGAAAAAATAATAGAAACGTGAGACATTCTGACATTTTAAGCACATTTTTAATACTTTTAAAACAATTTGATATAAAGCAACGCAAGCAAAAGCAACCCATTATTTTGTTATGAAAAGGAAATTAATCGTTTCTATTATTTGTTCCATTACCGTATTTTAAATAATTAAAAACGAAATGGAGTATATATGTATATTTTCTGATACACATGTATGTATATAAAATGCAATCTCGATGTAATTAATTGCCACCTGCAGGGACCTGTCTCGTTCAGCGGCCCGGATCGCGTGGGCACCACGGCCTTCTATCAGATCCAGCGTGGAATGCTGGAGCCCGTAGCTCTGTATTATCCGGCCACAGATGCCCTGGACTTTCGGTGTCCGCGATGTCGAGCCGTGAAGTGGCACAGTGGGCAGGTGCCGATTGCCAAGCGGGTGTTCAAGCTGCGCGTGGCAACGATTGCTCCACTGGCGTTCTACACAATTGCCACACTGTCCAGCGTGGGCATCGCTCTGGCCATTGCCTTCCTCGCCTTCAATCTGCACTTTAGAAAGCTCAAGTATGTACAATTCAAGTTGCAGTTGCAGTTGTAGTTGCCGTTCAAGTCCCCAGTTGCTTGCTTTGCACTTTCAACTCATCTCTCTCTGGCTCTCTTTGTCTTTCTCTCTTCTCCACAGAGCAATTAAACTTTCCAGCCCGAAGCTGAGCAACATCACCGCAGTGGGATGCATCTTCGTTTATGCCACCGTCATCCTTTTGGGCCTCGACCACTCGACGCTGCCATCGGCGGAAGACTCCTTTGCCACGGTTTGCACGGTGAGTCAACTCAGGGTCTTCCTTTCTTCCCCTCTCTGCTCTTTTTAAGACCAGCTCACAGAATGGTTCAAAGGCTCATGAGATTGTGGCAGCCAAATTTACTGACTGTACTGCAGATCTACACTTTTTTTTTAATTTTACCAAGTTTCCCATCGAACTTATGAGAAATACGAGAATGACAATAGGATTAAGAGTGCAATTTGGAAGTTAGAATCTTAATGTTTAGTACACTGATTATTTATAAATAACAATTACAATTCAATTAACAATTCAGTCATAAATTATACTTCTATATCCTCTCTTTTCTATTATTTAATTTTGATTTATTTTTCTTTATTTACTTATTTTGATTCAATTTTTTTTGTATTTATTTATTTATATAATGATTTATTATTTAATAACATTTCAGAGACAAGGACTCAATCATTAAATATTAATTTGTTAGTAGCGATTTCTATTAAAATTTTTTTTATTATTTGTATTATTTAAATTTACTTGTTTTTTATATATTATTATTTTATTATTTATTAATATTTTAATACATATTTAACGTGGAATTGACTTTTATTTTATTTTTCCCAAGATATTTCAATTAATTAATTTATTTATTATTTTTATTTTGATTTATTAATTTTTTAAATTTTTTTATTTATGTTTGCCTGCTAACACTGTTTAAAATGTAGAAAAGATAAATACATAATTTTTCAAATTGCGATCAAGTTATATATTAGCAACTATCTATTCATGTGTGTCCTTGTGTTTTATTATATCTAGAAGGATTGTCTTCTTTTTTTAATATTTTTTTATTTATTTATTATTTATTAATTATTAATGTAGCCCGACTAAAAGCAGTCGGCAAAAACTAAAATAATTTTTAAAAATTAAAATTATAATTAAATTTCAAAATAATAAAATAAATGTATGTAACATTTAAATTAATAAGAATATTATTTTTAATTAATTATTTCAAGTCAGCGAAGATGCGTGCACTGGGCATCCAAAAGTCGAGCAGCTCAACTTGAGTTCCACTGACGTGTTTTGTTTAACTTTCGGTTATGCAAGCAGAAACCTTCCCTCCAACTCTCCCTCTCTCTTTCTCTCTCTTCCTCTCGCTCTACTCATGAAACATGACTTTCAGTTTTCAGCAGAACTTCTGAGTCGCGACTCATGTGTTTGTTTTATTTATGTGAATTGCCGGATTGTTGAAAAGGCGACGCTATAAATAGCTGCAAAAATATTAAGAGCAAATCTTTCATTTCATTTTTGTGCCTGGCTCAGTAAATCCTTAAACTCGAGCTAGACGAGCTGGCCGGACTCATAAAGTCCAATTTGATGCCCTTGTCATCGAAATTTTGTTCTCCCAAAAAAATGCCACTCCAGGGAAATTCACAGTCCGTTGTAGCTTCAACTCAGACTCTGACTCTGTGTTTTGTTTTTTCTGCCCCTGTTTAATGTTGTTTCGCTGCTTCTTTTTGTTGTTGTTTCGTATCATCATGTAATGGCTGAATTGAGCGGACAGGAGGGGGAAAGGGAAACAACACGACAAAATTCACAACTTTTGTGATACATTCTTTATTTTGCATAAATTGCCGAGTGCAGAACAGAAAACGAAAAAAACGCCTCCTTTGAGCCGTGTTTTGTTGTTGTTTTGTTTTGGCCATTGATGACTTGTTTAGGCCCTCGCAACATGACACTGACTTCTCCCTCACCAGCTTATAATCCCTCTCTCTCTCTCTCTCTCTATCTCTGTTGTAGGCACGCGTGTATCTGCTCTCAGCTGGATTCTCACTCGCCTTTGGCTCGATGTTCGCCAAGACGTATCGAGTGCACCGCATTTTCACACGCACTGGCAGCGTGTTCAAGGACAAAATGCTGCAGGACATCCAGCTAATTCTGCTCGTGTGCGGCCTGTTGCTCGTCGACGCCCTCCTCGTCACCCTCTGGGTCGTCGCCGACCCCATGGAACGCCATTTGCATAACTTGACACTCGAAATCAGCGCCATCGATCGCAGCGTTGTCTACCAGCCTCAGGTGGGTGACAGCCCTCCTTTATTTCCCCTTATATATCCTTGCCGAAGGGTATTACAATTTTGTCACGATTTGTGTAACGCTGTCAAGAA
>JBAMBJ010004108.1:0-21058 GCA_037043495.1 Drosophila recens
GAGTTGCCAAAGAAATTTAATAAAGAGCAGAAAGGAGTTCGCGTATACGTTTTCTCTGGCAATCGCTCTCAAACTGTATTAGCCAGTGAGAATACAAAACGAAAGAGAGAGTGAGAGAGTCAAGCGTGACAGCTCATATCCGTGTATACATGAGAAATATTGAGGTGAAACGAGAAGGCAGACATGGCTGACAGAAGCATGGCCGCATGCAAAAATGAGTTGTGCTTTCTCTTGGTTAAAGCTACACTGAATTGATTTTAAGTAGTTTTGCACAGGCGTAAAAAGGATTAATTGACGAAATGCCAAAGACCAATATTTTACCGGAAAGAGAGATGCCACATAAGTTAAGTAACGAGCAGAAGAAATGATTTGATAACAGATTGAGCGCATAAATGCAATAATTTGAATTTGGATTTAATAATAACAAATAGTATTAATATATCTGTTAATAATTTGATCATTGAAGTAGGTCTGACAAATAAGTATAATTTGCTAAACACAGCGTTAATTAAGGAAGTGGATACTTAGAAAATATATAGGTGAATAAGGATTATTAAATATATGAATTTTTGAAGTATAATTGTAAGAATTGATTTACAGCAGTTTTGCACGGACGCAAAGAGGATTAATTGACGATATGCCAAGGACCAGAATTTTTACCGGAAGGAGAAATGCCACATAAATTTAATAACAAGCAACAGAAATAATTTAACAATAACTTGGGCGCATAAATGCAATAATTTAAATTTGAATTTAATAATAATAAATAATATTAGTAAATATTTTAATAATTTGGACATTGGAGTAGATCTGAAGAATATGTATAATGTGTTAAGCACAACGTTGATTAAGGAAGTGAATATTAGGAGAATTTATAAATGTATAAAAATTATTAAGATGCTAAGTGATATAATGCTTTATAAAATAAAACTGTTTTTACAGACGGAGACAGCACTCTTGTAAGAGTAAGGACAGACAGACAACTGGACAACAGCATCAATAAATATACACATAGAGAAGAGGGATACCAATCAGCTGATTAAGTGCATATAAACAAAATTGGGTCAACAAAGATTAAAGGCAGCAAGTACAGGGTCAGTGTACAGAAAGTTTAATTAATGGATGAGAGCAGCAATGACGCATAGATAGTAGAATATGGCAAAGGTAGAGCTTAAAACTAAATTATAAAATAAAACACTCCCATTCTCACTGTTCTGGCCAGTGAGAAGGTGTGTGTATGCGTAGAAATTTATAGGTAGCAGGAATGACAATGGTAGTACTTAAAACACATCTATTCTCACTGTACTGGCCAGTGGAAAAATGTGTGTGTGAGGCAGACAGGTAACATACATTTGTAAGTTTAATTGATACCTTTCGATCGGTATATAACTCGACCTGATCGGACAGTCATAGCAAATTTTCCATTCTTCCTGTGTATATATGCTAGTCGCCTTCGCACCCTTCGTGCTGCTTTCGTCACTAGCGGGACTGCCGTCCGCAGTGATAACAAATTTAAACTTAAGCTTATCATGTTACTGTGATCCAATGGTACAAACTATTATTTTTCTTGAATATTTGTTTAATCTCCATCAAAACTCACTTATATCGACGCTTTTCCAGTACTCTAAAGATGCAGAAAGTGCGATGCTTTGTTTTAAACAATCTTCCTCAAATATGGTTTGACTTGAGACTAGAAAAATGTCTACAACAGTCAACTTATACTTAGTTAATCAGAAATCGTAAAAGTCTAAGAACATTTTGTTGATTTCTGAACCCATGTATCCTGGATATAAATATTGCTTTGGAATTAAGTTTTGGCCATTGTTTTACAATTCCCACAAAGCATTACGCTTGGATCACACTGGTGTTAAACAATTTGCAAATGCCTTTCAAGTTTAAAACTCACAACATTATAAACTTTATTAAGTGCCTTCTTCAACTGTTGGTTCATAAGTGGAGCATGGTCGACTTCTCGGATGGCTTGACACCGTATTTATACACTTTGTTGAGACTTTCAGGAAAGTCGGGTAGCAGGTTATTGAAGTTCTCCACGTGATGCGTATGTTGCTCCGTCCAAATGCCATCGCCTGTGAAATGAAACTCGGATTCGATCAGGTATAAAATGAGCGTTAGAATCTCATTATTGCTCAGAGCGTGCATATCGGCAACAGGGAGTTGCAACTCCTCCAAAGCCTCAGAGACTTGCAACAGCAACAATTTCTCCTCGATACGTTTGCTACAATGACAAAAAGGAAAGGATCGAATTTAATTACCCCGTAAATTGCAAACCTCACTCACATTGGATACAGCAGCAGGTGTATATTTTGAAAGATATCGTCCAGACCAAATTTCTTGCTTTGCAAGAATTCCAGACATTGCTTGACATGGAGCACTGGGATATGGCACCAGTTTGGATGCCGCGAAAGCAGATTACGCAGTACCTGCTCATCTTTTTGGAAAACGTTGCCCAGATATACGACAATGTCTCGACCTTTGGTGCGATCGGAACCATCACGGGCAAATCTAAAAGAGCAAGAGATGAGCAAGGTGAGCTTTGCAATGATATGTTCACTCACTTGGCAAAGGCGTCCGATCCGCAGGAGAGGATGTGCAGCGAGGCGCAGCGCACCTTCAGCTGATTTAGGTAGTCTAGGCGTAGGCGCGCTTTGTTTTGGTAGTGCACCAGACGCAGTATACGCGGATTGCTGCCCAAGACCTGAAACTGCTCAATTTCATTAATGTCGCGAAGTCGCTCCAATACCGTATCTGGTCCAAGAGTGAGCACTTCGAGGCAGCGTAGAACCGCATCCTCGGCGATGCCAAAGGAACGCACATGCTGCAGCGTTTGCTTTAGGCCATCGCAGTTTGACATGAGGATCTTTGGACGACGGTAACCAATGTCACGTATGTCCAGACCATTGATTGTTGGTATTTCCTCTAGAATGCGACGCATGTTGTCCGCATCCGCGTGCAGCAGGAAAACATTTTTTCGCAGACGTTCCGCCGAAAACTTGAACTCTTTCGATAGCAATTCGATATTGTCCTGCACGGAGCGAAAGCTTTGTGGCGTATCCGCGAATAGACGCGCCACATCTTTAGCAGTTCAGATTCGTCCATTTGCAGGCGCTCTCGCAGATACGAGTTGAGCAGCGACTGACGCAGCGCCTTTAAGGTGACGCCCTCGCCGGTGCTAGCTTCCCATTGGCAGTTGTCGGGCAGATGTACGTCCGTGAAGCATCCAATCAAACGCTGCGGCACATTGACATCGTAGGGTATTAAGCGGTGTGCTTTAAGCATATCTATGGGCTTGTTTATTACGGTTACGTACTTAAACAGCGTTTGAATGGTGACGTTCTGAAATCCGCATTCGATGAGCACACTGTGTCGATTGGACAGGGTGGAGGCGCCGTAGTAAATGATCATGGGCCTCGCGACAATGTCCTCTACGGTATACTTCAATGACTTCAATGCATCATACGAGCTGAGTATATCCTTCCGCTTGACCGTCTTTAGTTCAGGATGCTTTTCGAGAGCCGCGGCCCAAGTGCGATAGTTGCTGCCTAAATAATTGTGTATTGTAATATATTTACTTTTATTGTAATTGCAATTACTTGTCACCTAACGTTCGCGCCAAGTAGTTGGGATTCAAAGACTCCTCCGAGGGCAGTTCAAAGCCGGTTGACTTTTTCGGCTTCACATTATCATTATCCTGTTTGTGTTTTGAGTTTTTAGTCGATGCCAGGCTCCGTGTAAGTTGAACAAATCGTTGCGCTTGGTTTTTGCTATTTCGCAACATACTTGTAAATAATCATTTATTATTTAACGCACATACTTTGAGAAAAATCAGCATGCAACAGTTTGATAAGCATACAATTTATTTATTTGCCAACAGCTGGTACAATCGATTTAATTTATTCACAACTAATAACAGCTGATAAAGTGCTGCCAACCTGTCCCAAAAAGCTGATACTTTCGATAGTAAACTTTAAAAACAAACATGGCGCGCAATTAAAATTATAAAGTTAATAAAAGACCCATGATGAGGTACTTAATTTAAATAACAAATTTCAAAATTCGACTTACAAAATATGTTATGCTTCAAAATAATTAAGACAATAATAAATATCGGCTTTATTCCCGTGACGTCGTGAAACGTGATCGATAGTTAGGGTGTTCATTTGACTCTAGAGCATCGCTTTATGGGGAAAGCGTTGAACATATTCAACAAAATGTTAACAAAAAACAGCCCACTGTGGTTATGTTCAACGCTTTCCACATAAAGCGCTGCTCTCGTAGCAAGCTTGCAACGATTTCAATTTGCAACGCTGCTAGAGTCAAATGAACACCCCAAGTGTAAAATCGTCATCGATAGTATCGTCGAAAAAGAGAATTAGATACATCGATTGGACCTCCGATAGTTTTGCAGCTCTCTCGGCGTCGCTACACGTGCGTTTTGAAGATTTTTTAAGGAGTATCTTTAATAATAAATAACTTAAAATGTCGCTTTTACGAATTAGGTACGTTTGAAATCTTCGCCGAATGATATATCATATTACAACAGTTTCCACTTGACAATTGTAGGAAACCCAAGACACGCAAAGGAAAGAAAGTGCTGCTGGCCCGTGAGCCGCAGCTCATTGAGTCGGCACGCAGCATGTTGTTTGTGGACGGACGCAAGTGCGGTGGGAGTGTGAAGCAGTGCATGAAGGATCTGAACCAGCTGAAGAAGCCTCTGGTTAAGGTCTTGCATCGCAAGAACGACATAACTCCCTTTGACGATCCCTCGTCCTTGGAATTGTAAGTAAAGACCTATAATGTTGCACAGATTTTTGGTTATACTAATTTATCTTTTAGCTTGACAATGAAGAACGATACGGCTCTCTTCACCTTTGGCTCCACGTCCAAGAAGCGCCCGGACAACATTCTCATTGGCCGCATCTTTGAGAACGAAGTCCTGGACATGTTTGAGCTGGGAATTAAGCGATATCAGGCAATTTCCGAGTTCAAGAACGAGAAGATTGGTGCCTGCGTGAAGCCTTGTCTGGTCTTCAATGGACCCAAATGGGCACAGACAGAGGAGCTGCGTCGCCTGCGGAACTTGTTCATCGACATGTTCCATCGGGAAAAGGTCGACTCCATACGCCTGCAGGGCATTGAGCATGTGCTGAGCTTCACGGTGACCAATGACATGAGTGTCCTGATGCGATCCTATAAGATCTTGCTCAAGAAATCTGGTCAGAAGACACCACGTATAGAGCTGGAGGAGATTGGACCATCTGCTGATTTCTCCATTCGTCGCACCAAGATTGCTTCCGAAGATCTGTACAAATTGTCCAGGAAGCAGCCCAAGCAGTTGAAGGTTACCAAGAAGAAGAACCTCAGCACGGATGCCCTTGGCAACACCAAGGGTCGTGTGCACATGGGCAAGCAGCAGACGGGCTCCATCCAAACGCGTCGCGTCAAGGCGCTCAAAAAGTCGCCGGAGGAGAAGCGTACCGACCGCCAGAAGAAGAAGGTGGCGCTGAGGGCAGCTGCAGCAGAGGCTTTGGCAGCCGAATGAGACCCAAGCAGTGGCTTTGTAGAGTTCTAGTTAGTTGTAGTTGTAATAAATTGGTCCAGCTTAAAATATAGTTAAGATCTTGACTTAGCAACTAAATAGTATTTCTATTCTAATGTATTGCATCGACAATGTTCTTAATGCGACGTGTCTTGGACTCGACCAGGGCATCCTCCAGGGATTTGATTATGTGCACCAGGCTGCTGACATCTGTTTGCACCAGCAGGTCCTTGCGATGTCGTCGCTGGTCCTCGTGCATGGCCCTAAGATCCTTCTCGCTGCGCTCGGTCGTGTCGATTTCCAGCAACTCGCGATTCTCGTTCTTCGGCTCTGTGTGAAGGAACAACTTCATTGTGATTACCACGTTCGATTGCCGCAGTAAACATCGAGACGCGGTGCGCACTTCCAGTCGCCAGTCGAGATTGATCAGCCTGTAGGCGCGAATGTTGGCCGACTTGATGGAGCCTTCGACAAAGTTACGCTTGCTGCTCACAAACTGCTCCAGAACCTCAAGCACGTCGTCGCCAAGATCAGGAAACATCTGGCGGATATTGACTTGCTCGCCGTGGTCGTCCGTGTTGGTGGTCACATTGATCAGCAGTGATATCAGCGCCTCGACAGCTTGCTTCACCGCTTCGCTATTCACGTCGCCCGTGCACTTCCTTGCCAGCGCGTCATAGCGATCCAAGTTGGGCCCGTTCACGAGGTACTCGAATGCCGACTTGCAGAGCTCGACGACTTCGCTGGCCGGACGTCGAAGCAACGCCAGATGATCCCGTTCCTCTTGACTCAATCGCAGCGACGACATTTGGAGATATTTAACATCCACTTGTGACGAGTATTGTTGGAATCACAAAAATTGTGAAGAACTTAATTTTCATTCAAAATGTAAACAAATCGTTGCTCTCTCTTTGCAAAATGGTACGCAGCTCACAAGCAAATTAAACTTGCAAGTTTTTTTACATATCCATTTTAATAAATTTATGTTCTTTGTTGTTATCAGCATATGTTTGTTACATTCACACGCTGCATTATAACAATTGTTATGCTTAAATTGTTAAATTAAATATCTTAAGCTTGCACTCTTATCGATTTGACATCGTTCGATGTTATCATTTTGGACAATCGATAGTCGATTGCTCGATAACTACTTTTTGCTTTGTTTATTGATTGCGGGGCGTAAATACAATTAATTTAATTATTTATTTATTGAAGCAAGTTACCACAACAGTATGGATTTCGATAGTCCGGAGGAAAAGGAGTTTCCCGGACTATATGCATCTGAAGCGGCCGATGGCAAGTCCAAGAAGAGCAAGGAGGAAAGCGACTGTAAGTAAATGCGTAGGCGGGCGAAAAAGGCGCAACAGGAAAATCAATATTTGTTGCTTGATTAGTTAGCGAAGGCGATCATGACAAGCACGGCAAAAAGGATTTGCTGATTGGACGTCGCAAGGACAAGAAAGACAAGGGGAAAGATCGCGGCTATGCTGCACTGGGAGGTGAAAGTTCGCCCGAAGAAGAGCTGGACACCAAGTAAGCATAATTTGTTGCTGTCCCTCTGATCACCCTCTAAATTGATGCCTTGTTTATTAAGAAGCCCTTCCAAGTCAAAGAAATCGATGACCTTCAAGTTTGTCAGCTCCAAGAGCAAGGAGAAGCGGGAGAAGTCGCGCGACAAGGAAAAGGAGCAAAAGGGACCTGATGATGAGCCAGTGCACAAAATGAAAGACAAGGAAAAGGACAAAGATAAAGATAAAGAGAAGGACCGCCAGCACGATGAAAAGGAGCACAAAAAGAAAGACAAAGAGCGCAAGGAAAAGGACAAAAAGGAGAAGTCTGACAAGAAAGACAAAAAGGATAAGAAGAGCAAACAAACCCAGCAAGAGGACATCTGCGGCGTCGACGAGGTCCTGGCTCTGGGCTATCCCATCTTTGGAGTCTCCGTCAGCCTGGCGACAGAGCGCTCCCGCTGTCATGACGGCGTCGATCTGCCGCTGGTGGTGCGCGACTGCATCGACTATCTGCAGCAGGAGCAAATGCTGAGGGCCGAGCAAATCTACAAGGTTGAGCCCATCAAGACCCGTCTAATGCACTACAAGCGACTGTACAACAATCGCGAGTACGATGCGTCCGTGGATGAGCTCAACATTCCCACCGCCTGCAGTTTGATCAAGTTGTTTTTCAGTGAGCTGCCGGAGCCGGTGCTTACCACGGATTTGGTGGCCCGTTTCGAGGAGGTGGCATCGCATTCCAAGGTCAGGAAGCAGCAAGCAGAGCTGCAGCAACTGCTCAAGCAGCTGCCAAAGTGCAATCGTACGCTCTTGGCCTGGATGATGCTGCACTTTGACTCGGTCATTCAGCAGGAGAGGTACAACAAACTCAATGCCCAGTCTCTGGCCATGCTGCTCAGTCCGAATCTGCAGATGTCCCACCGCTTAATGGTCGCTCTCTTGTGCCACTGCACGAATCTCTTTCCAGACGTCAAGCTGATAAAGTGAGTAAATATCGCGCAGATTAGATTAAAGCACTGCATGATGTGCCCACACTTATGTAGATTGATATAGATAGATCTCTCTAGCAGACACCATGAGTGTGGAGCCGCGTAAACGTAAACGCTTCCAGCGATTTGTCAGCTTTTTGTTCAGGCAGCGATGAAGATTTACCCAACATATGAATAAATTGACACTTAATGTTTGCTTTCCCTTGCAGATATGTTCCACCGCTGACATCCACCAGTCCTGGGTTGCCGGACAAGCCCGAGGACATACAAACTGAGCTGCGCAAGCAGGACAGTCTACTGACTCAAATACACAGCGAAATGAATGCGGGATTCATCACCAAGAAGCGGGAGGAGCAGCTCTGGGAAGTGCAGCGTATTATTACACAGTTGAAGCGAAAGCTGCGTAGCTTTGAAAAGAAGCAGGAAAAGTCCATAGACGAACTGGAGGGCAGTACAACAGCGCAACCGTCTGTAGCAACAGCAGCACCATCCGATAACATCAGCGAGGATACCACCGACTCCAAGCCTGCGTCGTCGCACACTATCGCCCCCGACGAGCACCCTGAAGAGCCCAGTGTGTCTGTGTCTCCAATTGAATACACCACAGACAAACACACGGGCTACCTGTTGCTGCCCAAGGGCAATCCACAGCGCGACGAGCTTCTTCGGCTGCAAATCGAATACGACGAGCTAATAAGCTGGCAAAACGAACTCAAAAGTCGCATTCTCACCGAGCGCAACGAAGTGTTTCGCCTGAAGCAGCTGTGTGAGCTGGAAATGCTAAAGCCACCAGCAGTTGCGACCACAAGTCAGGAGCAGCTGCCCGTGGAGGGTGACTATGAGCGGGTCATTGAACATTATACGCGAGAGAATGCGCTGCTGGAGCACAAGAAGCAAATGCTGGGCATGGAGCTTAAGGAAGAGCGGCGTGCTTGCATTGCCCTCCAGGTTGAGCTACGTATGCAGCAGTTTTAAATTATTCACATTTTACTAGTTAAATATCTACATGTCAAACGAACAAAAAAATGAGAAAAATATCAAAATACATGAAAAGTTTCAGTTGAAACGAAAGCTTTCGCGCGCTTCTCATGTTGACATCTACAAATCAGTTGGCAGCCCCGTTTTGTGCGCGTCAGATGTTAAAGCTCAACTACAACAACAAGGCCGCATTTAACCTTGCGTCAGGTTGCCGAAAGCTTTTGCGAATAGCTATTGGGATTTTGCAAGCCGCGCAGCTGCTTATTGTTTAGCGTATCCAATTTTTTAACAAATTATTAAAAAACAAACAATGTTGAAGCAAGTGACCAAACAATTGGCGCTGCAGGGCGTGCGCAGCTTTTCGGTGGGCCAACAGGTAAGTTGCAAAGCATACAACGAGCATATTTAATTTTTTGCTCAGTCTTCCGACTGACTGCAGATGTTTACGTAATACAAAAATGCAAAAAACTGTAGAACATTCACTGCAAATCCATGCAAAGTGCATTGCAGATAAACAAATTCATCACTCGAAACTAATTATGTCTATTTTGGTCACAGAACAACTACAAGGTGACCGTATGCGGCGCCTCTGGCGGCATTGGCCAGCCGCTGTCGCTGCTGCTCAAGCAGAACCCCCTCGTCACGGATCTGGCTCTGTACGACATTGTGCACACGCCCGGCGTGGCGGCCGATTTGTCGCACATCGATACCAAGAGCAAGACTGCAGGTTTCATGGGCGCCGAGCAAATGGGCGATTCGCTCAAGGGTAAGTGGGGTTGTGAGGAGGGGGTAACATGTAAGTGTAAGTGAGGTTAGGTTAGGTTGCTGCAATCTAGTGGAAAATTACCGAACTTTGAGCGAAACAATCAAGTTTTACATATGATTTGCATAATAGTTAGCGGAAAATCTGTCTCAAAGTATAGAAAAGTACATCCTTGTGTGTATGTGTATGTGTACCCCATACAAAGTGCTGCCAGATTAGCTTATTTCAAGCTAGATCTAGCATATTTTAAAATGGAAAAGCTTATAAAATTTGCAAATTGCTTATAGCCATAAATCTAGCATATTTTTAAGTTCATATAGCATATTCTAGCAATTAATGTATTCGTGACATCAACGAACTACAGTCGAACTTCCCTAACTCGAACTTCCCTAACTCGAATTTTCTCTAGCTCGAACAAAATTGAGTGGCAATAGCAAGCAAATTTCATACAATTCTGCTTCCTAACTCGAAGTCTGCCTAACTCGAACTTTTCTCTCGGATAATCGTGATTCGAGTTAGGGAAGTTCGACTGTATTTTGTAAGTCTAAAATGCTTCATGGCATACAAATAACGTGATTTGTTTGGCAATTTTTGGCTGGAAAGCAGCACTAGCAAATCTACAATAGTACCAAATGTTTTTGATATTAAGCAGCATGCGGAATCCAAAAAAACATTTATCATAAATATTTATGTGAGGAAGAAAATATTGAAATCGTTGATATGTTAACTACTTAAAATTCAGCAAAAACCCAACGATTTTGTATGTTTTCTTGGATTTTTTATTATTTTTTTTTAATTTTTAGCTTATTTTGGCGTAGAATCTAGCTTATAAGGGCGCTGAACACCTGGCAACACTGACCCCATACATAGTGCTGATAAGATTAAGTCTTAGGGAAGTTGACTGATATTTACGAGTATTACCAACTTATAATCAGTGCAGTGCGTCTTATCAGCATGTAGCTACTTTTAGGAGCATAATACAAAAGATCAAAGTCTTTTACGATTGGCAAGTCAAATATGGATGTCGTAAAGTAGTATCTATTGATTTGCATTCGCTTATAAGAGAATTACTTAGTCAATAATTGTAATTCAATACTGATAAGTTTGATTCCCCTTTTTTGTTTGCACAGGCTCCGATGTCGTTGTCATTCCCGCTGGTGTGCCACGCAAGCCTGGCATGACTCGCGATGATCTGTTCAATGTCAACGCTGGCATCATCAGGGACATTTCCAAGTCCATTGCCAAGAACTGCCCCAAGGCTCTGGTGGCCATCATCACGAATCCAGTGAACACCTGTGTGCCCATTGCTGCCGAGATTCTGAAGAAGGTACAATTTATTATTTAACAATTTCTAAAGAGACGACAACTAATATTCCTAATATTTATAGGCTGGTGTATATGATCCCAAGCGTCTGTTTGGCGTCTCCACTTTGGATGTGGTGCGTGCTCGTGCCTTCATTGGTCATGCCCTCGGGGTTGATCCCCAGTGCGTGGAGATCCCCGTTATTGGCGGTCACTCCGGTGTCACCATTTTGCCAGTGCTGTCGCAAAGCCAGCCTCTTTTCAAGGGCAACCAGGATGCCATTGAGAAGCTGACCGTGCGTATTCAGGAAGCTGGTACCGAGGTGGTCAAGGCTAAGGCTGGCGCTGGTTCCGCCACCTTATCGATGGCCTATGCTGGCGCCCGTTTCGCCGGTTCCCTGCTGAAGGGTCTGAACGGTGAGAAGAACGTCATCGAGTGCTCCTACGTTCAATCAAACATCACTGAGGCGACGTTCTTCTCCACGCCCCTGGTGCTGGGCAAGAATGGTCTGCAGGAGAACCTGGGTCTGCCCAAGCTCAACGACTACGAGAAGAAGCTGTTGGAGGCCGCCATTCCCGAGCTGAAGAAGAACATCCAGAAGGGCATCGACTTTGCCAACGCCTAAACTACTGAATGATATCGCAGCTATTCACTAGCCAGTTAATCAATCAACACCCTAAACTGTTTCCATCATTAGACATCATCTAGTTATCATTACATCCAACACATATGAGAGAATTGGTTGTTTACTTAGAAAAATTCGTTCGTTTTAAGTGGAAAAGTGTACAATATTCGCATGTCCAAAGATTAAAAAGTTATGCGCTCCAACCATTTCAATAATGGCACCAGTTGATACTTAACATCTAAATAAATTACCAACTTAGTACGAATATGGCGCTTGTAAATTACAATTTGAATTACGAACTAACTAACCTTTAACTTGTTCAAGAACTTAGATTTGAACATGTTCGATTCCTATTAGTTATTGCATAATCTACAGCTGGACGAATTGAGAAACTCGAACTCTAAGGTAATTTGCAAGGGTATTAATGCACAGAGCGAAATGCTGATCTGCTTAGTCCGAGCTCAGTCAGCTGCATAACAAACTATTCTTCTTTTGAACTGTCTTCTCTTTTTCAGTGTATGCGGCACACAGTCATGGGGTTTGCTCTGCCTGTGTATGTATATTCGCCTGACGCTCATGTACACACCAATACACGCGCAGGCAATTAAGCTTCGTTAAGATCAATTGAAAAACTTGCCCGCATGTCATACGTCGCCCCTCGTCGTCCACCTTCGCCTCCTTCTGGCCTATGCTTGTTGCTCGTATGCACAGACTGTGCCCAATGCGTACATATTTTGGAATTTCTTGTATGCATATTTATGTTTATACATATAAACATTATTCATATGTAGTTTTATGAGTGACATGAGCAAAAGTCATCCAAAAAAAAGACTTAAAAATTAACTTAACTATTTTATGAATTATTCACAACTGCCGATTAATACATGTGTATATTCATATACTGTATTGTATTATTGAATATATTTACATGTATTTACAATGGATATTTTGCAGACGTAAATAATTAATTTTGTGAATAAAGTGTTAAAAGAATGATTTCATTAGGAATCAACATGAAATCTTTGATTGAATCTTTTACTAAATCATACTTTTTGTGATAGAACATTCGGAGATGAAAAATTAAATCAGTAAGCAGTTTTCTATGCACAGACTAGATGTTTAAAATCTTTGTCAGATCTACACCCTTAGGTGCCTTGTTGGAGGAATCTTCTAGCGATGACGGCACTGGTGCATCAAGATATCTATGTATGTAGATCTTGCCCGTGCGAGAGCAGGGCAGTTACAGATAAGATGCTTCACAGCTTTGATAGCCTCGGGCTCATCACATTTCCTGCATTGACTGTTGTCTGTGATGCCTAGCTTGACAACAAGCGCTTCTTCCAAACAATGCACAGTGGTCGCTCCCATACGACACAAATCAAAAAACCAAAATTAAAATTTTAAAATTTGAATAAGGTCGTTCATTTCTTGCTTGGCAATTCAGTGCGTTGGGATTTTGCAGAGAGTAAGCCCTATCTTTACACATTAAAAGCGTATTTAAAATAAACGCCTACAACTTTGAAGTAAAATGGAAATCGTTTGTACAGGTATAAAGCTTAATTTAAATTAACCAATTAGTTGTAAATCGTTTTGTGTCGTCCAAAACTTCTAAAATAACCAAAAGGTCTTTTGTGAGTGTCTTTCCATTTCCTATTTCTAACTTCTCTTTAGCTTTTAGTTGTGTTGGCCAGCGATCCACAGGTTCATATTTTTTTTGATCATAGATACATATGGAAATTTTGATTTTGTTCAAATAGCCATTAAAATTCAATTCTATCGATACCTGCTGCAAACATTATGCAGCAAAGGCTAATAAGTAGATTAGAATGCTGCTAATCACCAGACTGAAATCATTTTAGATGTGCCCAAAAATGAGCTGGGTCAAAAGAAACAAATCATCAGCAGTTAACGAAAACGAATACTAGAGACGATTTATAATTGTTTAATTTATAATTAGTAATAGTATTTTCCTATGAACAAAAGTATCGGGCTGAAATTTTAAATATTCTTCAAATACATTTTTGAAAGAAAAATGAAAGTGGGCGTGACACAAAAACAAATTTTTGTAATTTTTCTTTTAAAACTTTTATCAGAGATGACAAAAATAATTAAAAAAAAAAAATTTTGCTTTCCCATTCTCTGTTTAAATTTTTAGAAATTTTTTTATTTCTTAAAAAAATTTTAAGTAAAAAAAAAATAATTTTTTGCACCCGCTTAGGTACTTAAGCGTGCTTGACCGTTAATCTACGCGCTTTTCAGTGTCATGCTTACATTCATTTTTCTTTCAAAAATTTATTTGAAAAATTGAGAATATATATTTCAAATTTCAACCCGATATCTCACCCAGTTGTTAAGTTACAGGTTTTCCTCATAGTCATAGCTATGACTGGCTGACAAATGCTACTAAGCAAGGGCAAATGCTACTGCGTACGGCAAGGGGCTGCTATGTAATATATCGTATGTTGCTTTCCTAAAACCAAAAAAAAATTGGGGAAGAGGGGCCAATTGTGGAAATGGTTTTTTTAAATATCTTCTAGAATATACAGTGAATCACTAATGTCTTCATACAGCATAAATTTGTCAAAATTGCGTATAATAAAGTTGTTTTGATGCAAGTTTCTTATATTAATCTTTTATTTAATTAAATCACGTTCTATGTATCCAAAAATTTCATTAAACCATTAAGTACCCATCGAAAATTTTAAATTTTAAAAAAGTCAATTTTTCAACTTTTTTCCTCGATTTTTTCCAAAAAATATTTTGATGCAGAAAAATTCGAAAATAAATTACCGTTATAAATAAATAAGTTAAATACGAAAACTGGGCTCAATTCAAAGATGGACTGCTCTTAACATGTCCTTATAAAGAGTAAAATTTCTCTCTTGTCGTTTTATTAAAAAAGTACTTCAACTTTGACGAGCTCCACAGTCTACAATTTTTTTTTTTTTCATAATAAAACCTTCTGCATAAAATACGTCAAACATTTTTGAACTAATTTTTCCCAAACGAAACATCTTGAAAATTGATTTTTGCCGCGAGCCACAGTGCGTTGGTGAACTTACTCTTCAGTGCAATCTGTGGAAGAAAAAGAATTTGGACGAAAAGGACTATTGAATATTGAAGTTGCAGAACTATTTAAAAACGTATTTCTCATACGCGACTGTAGAGTGCTCTTCGTGGGTTAAAAATGTGTCTTAGGAGCAGAATGAAAGATGAAAGTCTTTTTGGACTTACGTCAGATTAAAACATACAATAAGTTTGCATTCGCTAACAAATTTATTTCAATTTTATCCCGTCCCATTATTGTTCGAATTTTATTATTCCAAAACCTTGTAATCCAAGACTTTTAGTAAAAATTGCACACTTAAGATACCCAAAAGCCACACTACATAATTAATTGGCTAATAAAAAAACGGTATAATAATAACAACTAGTATACGGATCTGTTTCATAAATTAGCTGATCCTTTATGCTTTCGGAATAGTCTTATAATAATAACAATTTTTCCCATTTTAAAATCGTTCCTAATACAAATCGAGTGATTCTTCGGAGTATAAAAACTGTTAGATTCTGACTGGTATTATATTCAAGAAGTCACCTGCTCAATTGATGGTGAATTATTTGCAGTGCTTCTGTTAATTCTAATCAAATGGTCGGGCGACTGCTTCAATCAAATCAATTAGATTACTATTAGACAATTTGATTTGTTCATTAAGCCACTGACGGCGATTGACCCACTCCCAATAACTCGCTTCTATTTAGCCAGCAGACAGATGGACAGACGGAGCACACACCCCCAACTTAATTATCGATGATCAAAAGGCAACGATAACAGCAGCAAAACAATCAATTGATACAATTTCATTCATAAAATCTGATCGAAATGCAAGCGAAAATCACAGAGCACAGTCAAACGTGATGACGACAACGGCATGTCTCCATCTCGGTCCATCTGCGACGGACTGGCCAATTGCCGAGAGCGTTCTTAATGAAGTAATGAGCAGGAATCAATTTTCAGATGCGTCGTACTACACAAAACAAATACAATACAATTTTGCCGGCCGGCCGGCGTTTACAGTATTTATTGTGCTACAAGTAGTATATTAAAACAAATTGAAAGCCATGGATTTTCCAGTCCCAATGCCACCGATAGAGAAAGAGAATGAGAGAGAAAAAGAGAAAGAGCGACTCAGTTTGTAAACGACCTTGTACAATTTTATTTAATTACAAACAATTAAGTCCCACACATTGACCGGCCTGCCAAAAACGACCAGAGACGCCCACAGCGACAATTCACAACAAAACGAAAACATTCAATTAAAAATTGAAAAAGAGGACAAAGATAATCCATTTAATTCATTCATAAATTTTGAAATCTACCTCCACTTGTGAATTGGTAGAAAACTATTTTCACTTGTTAATACTAAATTTATATGCAATTCGAAACTTTGCATCTGCTTAGTAAGTGTTTATATTCAAAAACTCTACTTAAGGAGTACAAAAGGTAAGTTTGTGCATATCAGGCAGAAGAAGGTACATATAATATGTTGTACCCGAAATACTAATACATTGCCGCTCAATTGAATAGGTTCATGATCACCCAGATAGGAATTGGTGCGAAATTCTTAATCCAATATTCCGATTACATGCAATTTAATTTTGTGTGCATTATTCTCAAATCTTATATTATATTAATAATATGATTTTCTTAAACGTATTATTTATTCCTTATTTATTTTTATACCCGTTACTTAAAAAATAAGTAAAAGGTATATTGTATTCGTTGAAATGTATGTAACAGGGAGAAGGAGACATCTCCTACCCTATGAAGTAGAGCAACCAAGTTTAGCATACGGATTTCTATAAACTCCGCGCAGATCAAGTTTGCTTAAAATTTTTGTCCCACCCCTTTCCGCCTCCACAAATTGCGAAAAGCCACTACACGCACGTTGTCTAATATTATAAGCTATCCTATCCTACTTAATTGCAACAAGATTGGCCAAATAGAACGGTAGTAATGACGGATTGAAGTTTTTAAGCAATATAACTGCCTAAAAGTATGCAATAAAAATATTTTATGTTGTTTTAAATTAGTAACGGCTATCCTACAGTCGGCAACTTGGTTATAGCCCTTTCCCGCCTGTTTTTCTAGAAAAGTAGCACAATTAATGATATTTTTTCGGTCAAAAAGGCACATCCGTTGTTATCATGAATCATGAAAACCTGACCTAGATAAAGTTGGAGTATAAGAACTGATTGTGCGATTAAAAGTTGGGCTGAATGCACATTTGAAAATTTCAGAGTGCACTTACGTACGTAGCAAGTATTCAACTTCACATCGCTGTCTTTGACAGTCTGCTTTCAAAGTCAAAAATCAGATATTCAATGCCCTTCGACTTTTTTTAGTTTGCATCAAGAACATTGCTGGTAGACAAAAACATGACAAGAGGAGCTTCCAAATAATACACATACTTATTTATGTATTCTATGCTCGATATCAATTATTTAATTTGTTGTCCGCTTATACGGATCCTGAAACCTTTGGTCTTGATTGCATTGGCGATGATCGCATCGTTTAAGTTATTAGTGACAGGGGTAGCATGTCTGTACCCGTGTCCATGTCCATGTCCCAGTTGGGCTGCATTAAATGGCGCCTTTGCCTTAAATAAGTCACAATTGTCGGCAATTAATTTGAATTACGCGCGCAGTGTTGGGATTTTTGCGAATCGACAAGTCTCCCAACTCAAGCCAATTACAAGGGCCAAGCATCAAGCCCCAAGCCAAGAGAAGTGGCTGTCATCTTCATATGGACTATAGCTATATATGTATGCACACATTATATTGTAGTGATTGTGATTGGCTTTAATTTATTGGCGTGTTCTCACTTTCACTTTGATTGCATTAAGTTTTATCTGTTTCATTTTCATTTCAAGCTAGACTCAAAGTTATTGCTGTCAGTTAACTGTTATACTGAGCATAATAAGAAAGTATTCCATACAGAAAACGAAATCTAATACATGGACTATTTTCAAATTATGGTAAATATGCCAACATTTATTCTCAAACTCATTTTTTATACTTCAACAGCTTTTGTAAATCAAGTCTTCATAGTTAACAAAAATGTTTTCAAGATAATGCGAGCAGATTTTTTGGAAGATAGTCCGCAAAAATATAGCAAATGCTTTCGTGTACACAATCAGTACATACATATGTACATATGTACATACATATGTGAAACAGAGAAACCAAGAAATGAGCCTTAAAAACTGACAAAAAAATAATCGTACAACAATTTCAACTTTTCTTAACCATCATATTTTACGTATTTTAATTTATGTATGTTATTTTTGTGTACAAACAAACAAATATTCCTTAATCAAATTGGGAATTGTACTCTGAATGTGAAGGCAAATACTTCAACATTTCGGGAGTGCATTTAGAGAAGGGAGTAACTCCGAAAAGGGAATCGAAATCGAAAAAATATTAATTTTCAAGAACCGAAGCACGATATGATTGCAGTAATATGGAACCAAACGCAGAGCATTTTCGAATAAACTGGCTTTGAAACATACCAGACCTGAGACCGAATTCGTCATTTGATTCATTATTAATCTCTCTTATAGATAACTTTCTTGTATTTTTCGAGGATTCCTTTAGGTTTATAGCTTACTCTAAGTCGAAATCTTCTGTCCTAAATGAGTTCATCTTACAAAGAAATTATTATGCGAGTCTCAATTGTAGTTTTTTTCTAACAATCCAAAGTAACATATCGAGCCCTATTTGCGGATATATAACGTAAGCGACAAAAAGCAAATTTTACAGGAGAAAGGTTTTTAGGTTTCGTTAACCCATTAACGGCTAATGGGTATTTAAATACCCAAAAAAGTATTGACACTTTAAAAATTCTAGCTCGGGGCATGTGAAAGATATCGAGGCAAAATTTATTTCATAGTAAAGAGAAATAATAAAAATATAAGTATAAAATTTGAACAGTTAAGTTATCCTTGTTATACTTGTAGTTTTTTACAGGTGAATATCTAGCTATTTTTCTGCATACAAAATGTTATCGAAAATAGCTGAAAAATGTATGGAAATTAAAAAAATTAAATTTGAAGATAAAAATTTTTTTTTTGTTTCTTTCAACTTCTATGGTCTTCTAGGCACACATTTCCAAATTTCGTCAAAATCGTACCAGCCGATCTATGGGCAGCCATTAATGGGTTAAGTTGATTTCTTCGTGTCATGTGTCGCTTACGTTATAGTTGACAGGCCAATATCTCCGGAAATATAGACAATTAAAGTTTAATATTTTGAGTGCAGATACTATTAATATTAATGAACACATTTGCATTAAAAAACAAATTTCGGAAAAATGTCGCTTACGTAATATCCGCAAAAAGGGCTCGATATAGTACAATACCAATATTAACTATAATTTAGTATGACTTTCAATACCCAGAATCATATTAAATCTTTGGCAAATGCGAAGAAAACATAGTCAAGTGAAAGACAGTTGCCGTAACTAGATAGATGTGTAGATGGGGAGTATTCGTGTAGCTAATGATAGCTTGGGTCAGAAGTCAGATACACGTCCGCACATCCGTTGTTATCGAGCTCGCCAAGTGTCTCATCATGTACGTGTACTCGCTGCATATACTGCCAAAGGGGGTAACAAGTGGGCATCAAGTGGGCAGCGGGCAGCAACTGGAACCCCAAAGTGCCATAGAGAATTAACGGAATATGAAAAACTATACATCTTTGTCATGACGGGGCCTGAGGTCTCGCGTATCGAGGGTCTCGCGGTCTAGGGGATGTGCGGACTATGGGTATGGGTATGGGTCTGGATGCGACCGACCGACTTGGAGACATTGTTTCGTTCCGTGGGCTGTGGATTTCGAAATGGTTTTGCTTTTGCTGTTGTTGCTGCCCCGACAGCCGACAACAAATAGCGACAGCAGAAATGGAACTAAAGTACAAAAACTATTTGATATTTTATGCGGGATTTTAAATTGATCTTAACGAAGCTTAATTGAATGCATTTGTATTGGTGAACTGTTTTGCTCGACTCTGGACTCTCACAGTGTCTGTGTGTGTACGTATGTGTGTGTGTGTGTGTGAGTGTGTTTACGCCATATTGGAATTTCGTTGTCACAGATCACAATCGCAAAACGACGAGCGACTTTTACATTCATACAAACATACATATAGTATACATAAGTATGTTTGTAAAGAAATGCATAATATATGTATATACATATGTATGTATGTTTATATCGTAATACAATGTGATAATATTCCACTGGAGACCGAGAATGCTGTATTCCGAATTCTGAATTCTGAATGATGATGCTGAGGAGTGACTGTCACTGAGTTCAAAACAAATGTGAACAAGTGCGACGTCTGTGTGTGCGTGTGTGTGTGTGTGTCAGTGTGTGTATCTTAATGGTTATGGAAAAAATATGAAAGATACTCGCGATCGCACTCACATCCAACAAAAGCTTAGGAAGCGCACTTTGCTTTACGTGACAAACTGTACCAAGTTTTGGATTCAGCTTGATGGGAAATTGAAACTGCGAAACAGTTCACTAACATACATACATATAAATATTATAAATCATCTACGCTGCGTCATTTAGTTTAATTTATTTCTATGCACCTTTAAGAAAGACCCTTAACTTTACCCCACTTATTCTTAGCTCCTTTAATACAAACTCTTTCCAGTACTCGGTGTTGATTTCAATTGACTTCATCGAGTATTCAACGCTGAGTGCTTTTTATACCCGTTACTTAAAAAGGGTATATTGTATACGTTGCAATGTATGTAACAAGAAGAAGGAAGAGCACCATCAACAGCCGAGTCGATATAGCCATGTCTGCCTGTCTCTCTGTCCGAGCTAGACCAATCAAATTTGGCACGGACTTCTATAAACCCCACGCAGATCAAGGATGTTTCAAATTTTTGCCACGCCACCCCCGCCTCCGCAAATTGGAGAAATATTACATATTTATTGGTAATCATCGTTATCTATTATTATATGCTTTTATCCTACTTAATCGCAACAAGATCGGCCAACCATAACGGTGGTAATGGCTTTTTTTTAACAATAACAAATTTTCCATTTATTTAGCAAGTGTGGAATCCGTGCATTCAAAAATTGTAACATAACCAACACAATTTTAGTATTGTAAAGTAAGACCAAACCTCTGCTTAACGCAAAGGACTTTAAAGTGGTAATGGCAGATTTAAGTTTCAAGCAATGTAAGTGCCTAAAAGCATGCAATAAAAAATATGTTAAGTTTATTTGAATAAATAACTGCTATCACTGCGGACG
>JBAMBJ010004109.1:0-11407 GCA_037043495.1 Drosophila recens
CTCATAATGATTAAAATGCCTGCAAACAATAATATAACCTACCCTCGGCGGTGGGCAAAATGATCTTCTCCTGGGTGCTGGCATTCTTCAGTTGTTCCGTATTGAAGCCCTCCAATTGGCTCTTCAGGTTCTCGGCCACCTTGGGCAAATCCTTGAGTGCTGGTGCTGGGGAAGCCATCTGTCAAAATAAGCAACAAACAAAAGCAAGATTTTCAAATTTCGTAAAGTCAACGGAAAAAGTCAATCAGAAAATGAAACAAAAGCGTTATCGATAACGCACACAAAGGGAGTTCAATGACAGCAGCGATAGCTTTCGATAGCAACGGAAATGGGCATCGATAACAAAAACGGCATGATTTCATTTTGAGCAATCGTTTAACTTGTTTACCGTATTATGCGATTTCTCATAGTGATTACATATTGATTAAGAAATAAAAACACAAAGCAACAAAACAAACTCACACACACACACACTCACACACAGCTAGTCATACAAAATTTGTCATTCGATTTCTTATGTTATGAGTCATGGCTCTCTTTAGCAAGGACGCACACATACAAACATACATACATACATATGTATACATATGAGTGTCTATGTGTGCATGTGTGTGTGTGTTTGCTATCACCGCAACCAGCAGAAATATGAGAGAAAGAAAGAAGAAGTTCAGCGAACCTAAGCGCAGCGTCAGCGTCGCAGCAGCAGCAGCTGCGCCGAAGCAGATTAAATTCCAATTGGACAAGCGACGTTATTGTTATTGTTGTTGTTGTTGCTGTGTACCGTTATCAGTTAGTACGTACAAGCAGTAAACTGCATATTATCACGTTTATTTTTAGTTGCAAATTAAGCAAGCTGACTTACTACTGTGACCATTGTTCGTGTCGTTTTCCAAGTAATCGAGCAAGAACACACACACAAACACACACACACACACAGGTAGTTTCGTTAGCACACTTGATAACCCCTCCCCACCCCACCACCTGTTAAACCTCTTCCTGTTTCTCAATCAGTGATGCCAAATATTTTGCGGAAAAAAAGACAAAACGGGAAAAGAAAAACAAAGGGAAAAAAAGCTGAAAAACTAAAAATAAAGACGCTAATTGTTTAATCCTCGCGGAAAATTTAAAAAAAAAATTAAAAAAAAACCTCAGAAAGAGGGCAATTTATGATACATTTTGACGTATTAATTTTTGGGGGTCTCTTCTATTTTTTTTTTAATTGAATTTTCAAATTTTTAAAGCAACATGACCTTTTTTTGTGTTTTTTTCACGGTTGCTTTGGGATTTTCATGGTTGCTTCCAATAAAATGGAATGTTTTCCAATGAAAAGCCCACAACAACCGTGAAAAAAACACAAAACAAACCCAAAAAAGGTCATGTTGCTTTAAAAATTTGAAAATTCAATTTAAAAAAAAATAGAAGAGACCCCCCAAAAATGAATACGTCAAAATTTATCATAAATTGCCCTTTTTCTGAGGTTTTTTTTTTTTACATTAGAATTTTAAAATTCAATTTTAAAAAAAGTAGAAGAGACCCCCTAAAAATTCTTTCACCTAAATTTATCATAAATTGCCCTTTCTGAGGTTTTTTTTACCTTTTTTTTTTTAATTATCCGCTAGGATTAAACAATTACCATAAAGACTTAAAACAGGCCAAACTTTTTTTGTTCCTATTTTCCAAAATATTGACGTATTTTCAACATTCTCCCATTTTAGGAGGTTTATTTTGGCGTACTGAAAGTGTTTTCGCCTTTATATCGTTTCCATTTGCAGCTAGAATCCATTTGGATTCAATTTAATTGAATCTGGAATAGATTCTCAAATCTAACTGAAAAAAGGCCAAATTGGCATCACTGTTCTGAATTCAATTTATTTTCTTTTGTTATTTTTGCTTGACTACCCACATAAAGAAAGCGCTTCATTAATATCGATAACAAGTGCATATAAAAACAGGCTTATGCATGTGTGTGTGTGTGTGTGTGTGTCCGACTTTGTATCTAAAAACTGCCGCAACAAGCGTTAAGCGTTACAAGGGCGGCAGCCGCGCCAAAAAAAAAATATAAATAAATAAAAATAAAAAAAATATATATATAAAAATCTAAAGCCACGTTTAATGGCCATATATGGAGATTAAAGGCGCGCCTAAGCGACGACGACGACGACGATCGATTGCAGTCGTCGCTTTGCCGATAGTGCGATGATTAACCGATTGCCCGATTGGCGGCGTTTAGTCATTTGGCAACTCCTTTTTGAATTCAAACCAAACAAAGGCGAAACTCATTGCAAGCTCACACACACACACACACACACACACACACACGCACACATATACAACACATGTACTTTTACGGCTCTTTTTTTCGTTGCTGAAGGGGGAGTGAGAGGGTTGGTTGGAGTAGTTTGCATGTTCTCGCCTTGTTTGCCATGAATCAACTTCCAACTTCGAACGAATTATGGTCGCGATGAATCATTTTATACGTTATATTCATACGTTGTTGTTGTTGTTTTTATTATTTTTTTTTTTGTGTCTCAGCCCACACTCTTTAAACACGCTCTCTTTCTTTCTTCTTTCACTTTGAGCTCTTTCGCTGTGAAGCTTTCCACACACACACACAGAGAGAGACTTACACACATACGAGAGACTTACACACACATACACCCAAACTCCAGTTCATTTCATTTTTGTGGCTCTGTCTTTTGTTTTGTTAATTTTATATCTTGTTTTTTTTTCGTTTTGTCGCCGTCTTCGTTGGTGGGGCCAGAGGGGGGGGGTCATTTGGCCGGCGCCAGAAAAACCGCAAATGTGCCGTTAGCCAATTTTGACATTTGAAAGCGTCGGCAGCTCAAGTTTAAAAAAAACCGCCGCTGGCAGCGCTAACGGCAACGCCGACAGCGACAGCGACTGATGCGTGGCGCAGCAGCAGCAGCGATGCATAAGGCGGGGGCGTTAATTCGTGAAACGAAGCGAGAGTCGAAAACAAAAAAAGAGTACAGAACAAAAGAAGGAAGGCAAATGACAGACACGTCCGTTCACCCTCGCACCCTCGCGACAGGCTCGGCTCTCCTCTGATATGCCACAGACAGACAGACAGAGACAGAGACAGACACACACACATATGCAGTGCACGTCTGCCAGTTGGTACATAAATTTCAATATGTGCATATGCATGTGTGTGTGTGTGCGACACAAAATGAATTTTAAATATGCACATCATCAGTTTAGTCATCCAACAGACGCACACTCATGACCAAATACATACATACTAAAATGTCTTTTACTTTATTTAAAACGATAAATTAATACCCAATTGTGTATATTATTATCGATAACAGTGTTGACTGTGCATGCGCCACGCCCTCGCTTAAGAAAATTTTGCGACACACACACACATGCACACGCAGACAGCTTGAATGCACAGCTGCATACATGTACAGGCAGCAAGCTTACATATGTATGTGTGATGTTTGCCCGTATGTGAGCGCATGTATGTATGACTGTATGTGAGCACGCGCAAGCCGCAAGCCCATACTGTGGGGAGGATATTTACAGGGGCGTCGGCAGCTTCTCATTAAGGGGGGCGCTAAAATATTTATTATATTAGCAATTATTATTAATATTATTAAATTGCCACATAATAATCGTAAAGCTTTAAAAAATACTCGGGTTGGATTTCGGCAGCCAAATAGGGTAAAGTTATGAATGTAGCGGCCCCCTCCTGCCGACGCCCTTGGGAGGATATTGAGCAGCGTCAAACGCCCCGCCCAAGTAACAGCACCAGACACACGCACACACAGGCACAGACACACACAGGCACACGCACACACAGGCACAGACACACAGACACACACACAGGCACAGACACACGCACACAGATACAAGCACACATAAAGCAGACGCCAAAAAAGAGAAGAAAAAACGCCGGCCGGCAAAGCTCTTCTAATACAACAGCAAAGCAAAAACAACAAAGAAGCTTAAGGCCGTCGACTTAACAACAACAGCTGCCCAAATAAAACTCAGCAAACTGAGAAAAGAGCTAAAGATGGAGATGGAGTCGGGGCCGAGGCCGGCCACAAATAAATAATTTATAACAAATGTTAAGAACGCGCTGCTGCCATTTGCAATGAATGGGAATGAAGCGCAGCTACAAGAAGAATACAACAACAACAACAAGTAACAGCAGCAACAACAACAACGGCTCAAAAAAACCAGTTGGCGTTGACTTTTGCATCAGAGCTTTACATTTTTTTTCTCTTTTCTTCTTCGTTTTTGCAGACTTTTCTGCCCCGTCTCCCCCCCCCCCCCCCCTGCCACTTTCTGCAACATTGAAAAGAAACGAAACGTAGCAAAGAATTGAAATTGGAAAAAAAAACAACAAATTGCCGGTGTCAAAGCTGCAAAATTGAATAAAAAAAATAGAGACTCACCTTAAATATTTGCGTTTATTTTTTTTTTTGTTAAGGTTTCGAGTTTAACCGCAAAAGAATTGCGCACTTTATAAAAAAAGAAATGCGGGTGGGTGAGTTTGGGTGGATATATATATATATAAATATATATAGAGTGTAATCACTAGGCAAATTTGACACTTGCTAAATAAATGACTGTTTTATCGCGAAAGCTGACAAGCAAACAGAACGACACACAACTTAATACTGCGCGACAATTGTTCAAATGCCAAACACGAAGGCTGACGTTGGAGCTCAACACTGGTTATCGATAGGCGCCATTGCAATCGAATGTGTGTTATCGCATGCTGACCTATACAACCACTGCTGTCACAATTGGAGTTTTTGCGCCAAAACTGGCTCTTTTTTTACCGGTTGGCGCAATGGCACTTTTTTTTTCGATTTGGCTTTTTTTTCATCAGTTAAGAATCAGTTATTTTGTATAGTTTTTGGTTGAAGCACATATTTATTTTTATTTAATAGCTTATTCACTAGATTAAGATGAAAAATTAAATACTTTAGAAATATGTGCTATTGCTTAAAGTGTTTGTGAACGAAATATCTTTTTATGTAATTAAATGCAAAAATAACATGAACTGCAAAATAAGTTTTGGCTCTTTTTTATTCAATTTGGCTGATTTTTTTTTTTGATTTTGGCTCAACCAGATATTTTTAAGTGGCAACCGTGTATTCAACTGGCAATCAGTGATGCTAATTTGTCCTTTTTTCGGATAGATTTGTCTAGTTATTAACTGCTTCAGCCTGGAAAAATCTCAATTATCTTCTATCCGAAATTAAATTAAATTCAATTAAATTGAATCCAAAAAGGATTCTACACTGCCAATTTTGAAACTTTTTAAAAATGGAAACGTTATAACGGCAAAAACACTTTTAAAATTTTTTTTGAATTAAAAAAAAATAGGAAAAACGGTTTGGCTTGTTTTCCTGTCTATTATTTTTTAGTGTTTCAGTATTTTCCCCCTGATTACTTTGGCCGTTTTGTCTTTATTTTCCAAAAAATATTTGTCATCACTAACTGGCAATGGTGTATGCATGACATTTATCGATATGTATGATGAACGAAACTTGCAACTCGTTACAATTCAAACATGATTGTTGATTGATCAACTACTACTTTAATAAGGCTTGATTTCTCTGTATATGTGTGTGTGTGTGTGTGTATGTACATTTGTGTTACTTATTGCTACGCATAATTGGCCGAACGACATTCATTCCAAACGCGTTCCATTTCCTCGGGATCACCGAAACCATGTGAGGCTATTACATTGCTGTAGCTATCGGGGCCATTGTAGGCGGGCCGGTGAAACAGAAAGCCCTCACAGTGATGCACAGGTATATGCGCCTTGAGCGCCACAATGCCCAGATAGATATCGTCGAAGCGAAACAGCGGCACAGTGCATCCAACCGCATACATCTTGAGCAAGGCATCGCGTGACAGGATAAAGGCCCCGGCCGTCACATACGGCGGCCACTTGTCGAACGGATATTCCTCGAGCGACACATACCTGGGGATGGCAACAAAAATGTATTAATCGATTATTGATTTAAGCTACGCGATTATTAATTGCAATCAATCGACGAAAAATAAAAATAATCGATTAATCAAATGATTAGTTTTTGTTATGGTTTTTTCAAATATTGTGTAATGCAATGCCATTGTATAGCAAAAAAATTAAGAACAATAATAAAATGCCCAAAAAATATATTGTTAATACAGTGGCTCACAGCTAGAGATGGGCACGGGCCGGGCCGGGCTTCGTGTCCCGCGGGCCTCTTCGTGCATGAAAATCGAAAACGGGCTTTTTTCGTGCGGGCCCGGGCCTAAGCAAAAAGCCCGAGGCCCGGTAGGTCCGAAAAGTCAATTTTTCATATCGATTAATAAAAATATTCGGGGGTGCCACAAAAATCGCTTTCGCTTGAATTTCACTTAAATTTCATACAAATTAATATTTTACATAAAATTGTGTAAATATTAATTTTGTTGAATTATTAAAATTAATTGTTATATTTCAGTAATTAATAAATAAAAAAAACACTTTTTTGGACATTAAAAAATTATGAATAAAAAAAAATTAATTTAAAAAAAGTTTATATAGTTGTATCGGGCCGGGCTCGGGCCGGGCTTCTTGAAATTTGACCGGGCTCGGGCCGGGCCGGGCCTCTTGAAAATTTGACCGGGCCGGGCCTGGACCGGGCCAGAAAGATTTATTTCGGGCCCGGGCCGGGCCTTAATAAGGAGGCCCGTGCCCATCTCTACTCACAGCTTAAAGTATGCAGGTAAAATTTGGACATTTAAGGCTTATTTGAGCCGTTATCGTTAACATATTTGCATCAATGGAAAGGTCATTTAAATTCCGTTTGAATGACACAAAACTTTCTTTAACCCATTAAGTATCCCTCGAAAATTTCAAATTTATGTAAAAGTCTACTTTTTCAACTTTTTTCCTCGATTTTTCACAAAAAATATTTTGATGCAGAAAATTTTGTTAAACAATTAACAACAAATTAATTTTTTGCTAGTATTTTTTTGGAATAATATCTTCATGTGTGTTTCCCTGAAATAATTTTGGCAACGACGCGATTTTTTGATCGAATAATCGATTATTGTTTCAATTAATCGCAACACATTTTACGATACAATTAAATCACCAATGGAAGCAAAATAATCGATTAATGTGTATCATATGATTGACCGTGTTCACCAGAACAAATCGACAACAGAAAATCGATGAAATTTGCATGATTATTCTGGTGAAATGCAGTGATTTCAAATTTTGTGATTATGATGACTAAAAATTCATCACCAAAATAGTGCGCTGAAATTTTCTGATTGTGATGCTTTGTTATCGAGCAAACAAAATACATGATTACTGATTGATTAGTTCTGGTGAACGCAGCCATTAATCGTGCCATCCTTCCACACATACCACTTGCTGAACTTGTGTCGCAGCGGCGTGCTCTGGAACACGAAGCCCGCAAAGAGTTCGCTGCGATGATGCGTCTGCCGGCCCTTGCCCAGAAATCGCAGCACATTCTTGACGGACACATAGTAGTCGTCGTCCACAAACATGTAGAAGTCACTGTGGTTGAAGTGCGTGCTCGCCCAGCGCAGTCCCAGCATCGTTTTGATCGTGTTATTGAAATACGCATCCGCAAAATCAGCTCGTATAATGTCTCCATGTTGTTTCGCCTCCTTGGCAGCTGCCGCGTTTTTGCTGTTGTCGCCGGACACGCCCAGCAAAAAGGCGCGTCGTATGTGGACGTCGGAGAAACGGGACTCGTAGCCCCATGTCTTGCGTATGGCCTGACGTCGCTGCTGATTGCCAACGGCACTTTTGATCAATATTGTCAGACGGGGCGAATTATCGGAATTATCGTGGTTGTTATCGGTGGTAAATGCGGGCAATTGCAGATACTTGTAGTCCAGCGCGGCGACACTGTCATTGTGCAGCGGATAGCGATAGTGCGTCTCATAGTCCACTTCGTATAGATGCGTTAGAATGCCACAAAGGTCCAGCACAAAGATAAATGGTATTGCGAGTGCACATTTTAGCAGCAATTTGTAATGTTTTTTTAACATTGCGCGATGACTGTATTGGCGATGATACTTATAGAGCCATATATCGCTTCTTGCCGACCTCCACATCTATCGGCAGTATCGATTGTCGTCGGCTTGTGCTGTCAACTTTTGGTCAGCATCAGCGTTGCCAAAATTAGTCCGTTAAAAAATAGCCAGATTTGAATAGTCAAATTTTAAAGAAATAATAAAAATTATGGTACTGCTTTTTTTAGCAAACTTTTATTTTATTTCTGAATAAGAATGGAAAGCAGGTAGAAATAAAAAAACAGAATGCTTAAAAACAGTACCATATTTTTATATTAGTTCTTATAAATTTTCTTATCACCGCAAAAAGGACAAATTGGCAGCAGTGGTCAACATAGAGAAAATAGCTGATGTTTTCTTCAAGTTGCTCGAAGTTCAAATGTTTTTATGATGGGTGCTTAAGCATTTAATTTAAATGAAAATTCTAGAGCCGTCATTATGAGGTATGCCACAGAAATCACTAGTGAAAGCGAATTCAGAGAAAAGCAATTTCACTTTGAAAATTTCTCCGTGCCACAGAAATTCGTGTGATTTAGGTTTTTTAACATGTTCATCAACCTTTTCGTACTAGGCTGATGGGGTTGGCCCCTTCTCAGATTAAATTTCGCAAGGGTTTGTTTAGCAACTTTTTTAGGTTTATCATTGCAGAATATAACATTTTTATTTAATTTCTTATTTAATTTACATAATTCAATTTATTTATATAATAATTGATTTTGTATAGCTTAAAAAAATTTCAAAGTTATTGGCGCGGCAAACAATAAAAGTTACTCGACAACTCTAAATTCAAAAATTCGGACAAAGAATGTGACATTATTCTCATGGCATCGGATGCCAGTGAATTGAGCAATGATTTCGTTTCACTCAAAATTGTTTAGGTGATTGAGAAATTGGCACGGAGAAATGAAAGAGAAAATGGACAGGATAATAGAAAAAGCAGCGATTAATACCCTAATTATTAAATTAAAAATTATTAATTATAAAAATCCCATCAAAATGTTTTTTTTTTCGGTCAAATCCCACAATATTGACATCTGTTGCTCCTCTTCAATAAGTCTAATTCGCTCTTGGTGTTCCAAGATCTCAATTTGGCTCTTGTTTTGCTGCTTGTTGGTCGCCATTGCTGCTCAAAATGATTTCGACTAGTCGAAGCACTGAACGAATCGATGTTTTGAAAGGCAAAAAAAAAAGCCGCCAGCTGTCATTAAACAGTGTTGTAAAACACCCGAAAATTTTCTGAGCTGCCCAAATTTAGGTACTGGATACAAGGGTTTAGAAATAGCCTCACAAAATAATTTCGAGCCAGTTTGCAACCCTTTTTTTAATATGGAGTTGACACCTTTCAAACTGAATTTTCAACAACTGGATACTATGTTTTAACCAATAGTGAGCAAAACAGAGCAACTGAGAAAAAATGAATAAACGCGAGCAAAGAAAGAACAAGTGAGCAATAAAGAACAATTTGGCAGGAACATGTTTCCTTGCTCACTTGAGCGAGCAACCTTTTTTTGTTCACTACCCATGCAAAATCCATCACTACCCAACACTAATCTGAGTGTCGCGTTTCGAACAACAATATGAACAACGTGAGTGACAAATAAATAATAATTACATTTAACATTATACAAATTATGAATGCATTTGATTGTAGGAACTGAAAAACAAAGTTGAGACGTGTTGCCGAACGGCCGAGGACTTTACACGATTATATTATGCCACATTGGACAACCGGCGACATGTGAGTAAATAAATTGCCGGCAATGGCGAAATTTGCCAACAACAACAAGAACAACAAATGTTAATGCATTTCTATTTATTATGCTGATTTAGCAAATGGGTCGTCTGTATATAGATAGTGCGACATTCAGTTGGAACGGCAATGGCGCCCAGGGCCGGGAAACAATTGAGCGCTACTTTCTGGAGCTGCCGAGTTCGCGTCACAATCCGACGACGCTCGATTCACAGCCGATTCTGGACGCCGCTGTCGGCAATCAGTCGACGTACATCATCTTGGCCAGCGGAACGGTTAAGTTCGGTGAACAAACGTCGCGCAACTTTCAACAGTCGTTCGTGATAACCGCTGAGAACGATAAATGGAAAATTGCATCCGATTGTTACCGATTGCAGGAGCCATTATAATAAAAAATGTAAATATATTTATTTATGTTCTCAGTGTGACGTACAAATAATGAAAATGCTTTTAGGTACATACAATATATTAATTTTTGATTAAATAAGCTAGTTGTAATTTTGTACTAAGAACGAATATGCAACCAAAATTTATCCTTTATTATGATGAAGTAAATGAAACACAATTAGTATAATCATTTCTGTAGAAAATGTTAATAAAAATGCAACTTAATTATAATGAAAATAGGCTTGTACTAATTGTAAATTTAAAAGGGTTTTTGGCCAGAGAAATTGATGGCAAGCAGTGCTGCCAGAATTTGAAGGATAAAAAAGCTAATTTGTAAGGCTAGCTAGAAGTAGCTACAAATCTTTGAAATGTGTTAACATATGCAGTTTATAAAACAAAAATGCAGATTACAGTCGAACTTCCCTAACTCGAACTTCCCTAACTGGAATTTTCTCTAACTTTAACTCTAGCGTGTTCTGAGCAAATTTCATACAAATCTGCTTTCCTAACTCGAACTTTCATAAGTCGAATTTCTCCGTAACTCGAACAAAAATATTGGCCCGTGCTTCTGTAAGTCCAATTTTTCGGGAAAATCTTCAATAAAGTTTGAATTTTTTTTTCGTTTCTGTTATATGCATTTGTTACCGGCTCGTTTGGATATGTTATATTGATGTACAGTCAGTCAATAAAGTTTGTATGCACCCTTATTTTTGCTTTAACTGCTATGTTAGTCAAGTTATCACAATAAAAAAATATATTTGGAAAGGTCGTGTAAATTCCGTTTGAACTACACAAAACTTTCCCTAACCCATCGAGTGCCCTTGGAAAATTTCGAATTTATGTAAAAGTCACTTTTCAAAACTTTTTTCCTCGATTTTTTCCAAAAAATTTTGGGATGCAAAAAAATTCTTGGAAGAATTCAAGGAGTAACTGCAAAAGAAAATTTTCAAAAATATTTTTGCTAGTATTTTTTAAAATTTTATGAAAATCCTAAAAATGACCATTTTAACCCATTTTTCCTCATTTTCATGCAAAAAGTGCCTTTTTTTCAGTTGAAAATAACAAGAAAATTTGCAATTTGAAATGTATTTATGATTGAAAGCATTTGTAGTTTCTTTTAAAAAACTAAAAAAAAAATTCCCTAACTCGAAGTCTCCCTAACGCGAATTTTTTTCTTGAATAATGGTGATTCGAGTTATGGAA